>APFE031032856.1:183473-229920 GCA_000404065.3 Pinus taeda | reverse complement strand
GGTTTTATTAATACCGTCTATCTAATACTACCGCCCATTTCCCCTCTATCTAATACTACCGCCCATTTGCAACTAACTGTGGTCCCGTCATTAATTGCGGGTTAACCACTTACAAATATTAATATGGGCTTTATTGACTCTTGACTATGACGTGATCCCCCGACATAAATAAGGGGGTTAAGGTGGGACCCTAACAGTTTGGGTCTTTGTATCTCATTTGAAGCAGAATCTAAGAAGAGAAGAGTTTTTGGGTTTTCCCCTTGGAGGGGTTTTTCCTTGGCTGAGAGCCTATTTCTATGTCCTCTATTGTTGTTTCTATTCTTCATATTTGTTCAGCGAAAAGTCATAACTAAAGAACTAAAGAAGGATAATAAGTTCACAGGCAAACATCAAAGTTAAAAGAAAATAAGATCTTATAGCTGCCACTTTACATTTTCTAACACTCTTAACAATAGTGTTGGTAGAAAGACAAGAATCAAGGGAAAAATCATTCTTGAACTTTGTTACAAATTCCCTTAGTTGTGTCTTTGTTTTTGCTGCTACCTTTTGTGTCTTCCCTTTTCCTTTCTTTTTCTCTAGACATTGAGAAGCATAGTGACCTTGCTTATGGCAAACAAAGCACTTGATCTTTCTCATATCTTTATTATTTCCAAGTTGATGTCTTTCTCCTTCATTGTTACCTTTCTAAGTGATAAATTTCCCTTTTCCCTTCTTTGTCTTGCTAATAAGGACTAAGTTTTCATCACCACCTCCTTACTTGTTTGCTCTGGACTCCTCTCGACTCTTCTCCTGAATGCAAACATCCCATAGTCTCAGTCAATTTGGAATGTTCTCTCGGGCACATATCCCCTTACAAATTGTTCCTAAGGCTTAAAGAACCCATTTAGAGCTACATTCACTAGCCCTGCATCCACAATCTTTTCTCCAACCACTATAAGCCAATCACATATCTATGTGATCCTGATAAAGTAATTGATAACATTGTCAGATTTGGTCATCCTACATTCTAGAAGCTTGTTCTTCAAAACCATCTTCCAGTTTATATCATCACTTTCGAAGAGACCAACAAAGGCATCGAACAAATTCTTGGATGTGGTCTTCTCTGCCACATGCGGGATCAAGTGATATTTCACAACATCTAATATAACCCTCTGTGCTCTGACATCCTTCTTGTCTTATAATGCTTGATTTGCGGGATCTGCTTGCACTGGAAGGACCTTCTCCACATTAGATTACAAGTCTTTCTCTTCCGAGAATAGTGTGACTCTTGCCTTCTAGGACACAAAATTTAAAGCCCCATCTACTATGTCCTCAAACTTGAGACTGCTTCCTGCCATAGCTATCTTGTGCTTTATTCTTCAAGTACTCTGTAGATTTGATGTTGGGACCTCCAGATCTAATAAATTTGTAGTCAATCATTTTGGGTATGTTTTTCTCTTCAAGCCTAAGCCTTGATAACCATGTTGATTTCTGAAAAACAATGCCTAGGTAAATAAATTAGATCTAGATTTACATGTTGAAAATTGAAAATTGTAACTAGGTCAGTCTTCATTATAATGTAATTGTAATCATGACATTGTATTTTCTTTATAAAAAAAAAGAAGAAAATAAACACACAACAATATATATATATATATATATATATATATATATATATTATATATATATATATATATATATATATATATATATATTATTTTTGGAGTATGGGTTTCATACTCAAGTTTGAGTTAAAAGCATGTTCTTCATGCTTTTAGGTCTTCTAGGTCTTTCTAGGATAAAGAATAATTTTGGTCATGTGTCATAGTCCCATTTGGACTCATTGTAATGAATGAAATTATTTATTTTATCGAGAAAAAACCATGGATAAACCTAAGACCAAGTCAGCCCAAGGAGCAGATCAAGTCTTCCTAAAAGGAGGGAATTCGACCCTCAAGAAAGCCAATATAAAGGATTGCAATTCGACTCATTTGGACACTCATCTCAACCAAGTTCAATTTGCATTAGCAAAGGAGAAGAAGAGTAGTTGGGAGGACGAAGAAGAGGAGCATAAGTTGAAATTTGTCAAAGGAATCCTTTCTCTTGTCTCACTAGGGTTTATGAAGTTGTTAGTTGTAGGAGGTCGAATTTTGTAGTAATTGCAGGGGGGCCGAAATTCTATTGCAAGGGTCGAAGTTGCAGTAGCAGTGTAGCAGTATCAAAGTTTTGGAAGCTATCTCGAAGAAGATCTCACTGGAGGTTGGCTTGGGGATTGAAGGGTTTGTTGGCTTGGGTCTTTGGTTCTTTGGGTCTCTTTTGTAAGCAAATTCTAAAGAAGAAGAGAAGTGTTTTATGGGTTTTCCCCTTGGAGGGGTTTTGCCCTGGCTTGGAACCTACACCTTGTGCACTATATCTCTTTGTGATCTTCATTGTATTTGGTAATTGTTTGATGAACATAATTAAAGAAGTAATAAAAGACTAACTAGCATCACAAATAATTATCAAGATAAGAAAAATAAGTTATAATCATCAAGTCTCCATATTTTTCCAAACTAAAAACTTAAGAAAATAAGATAAAGCAAGAAAAAAAAACAAATATTGTGCATGCACAATTTTTCTGCTCTTCAACATATGTTCATCATTCAAATAACTCTTGAGCTTACAAGAGCTCCCATATTTGGAAAATGGCTTTGAGTCTAAAACACAAATGAAACTCGGAAAACTTGACTTTCCAACTCTCGAAAAGATGAATTAGACACCACTATGTTGGACTGTATGGTCCGTATGACTTATAAATTAATGGCTGCCCTCCCCTTTGTTGTTCCTGGGATTTTTATCCTTGCCTGGAAAATCAAAAGGTCGTTTTGATTTTCTCTCTCTTTCTCAAATCCTTCTTGAGAAAATAATTAATGTGTCCTCCATTTCACTTAGATTCCTTTTATAATATTTTGAGTTGGGCCAAATCCTTAATCTCAACAGTTAAGATTAAATTTGATCTTGAGTTGAGACCAATGGTCCAAAATTCAACTTAAATCACTAGAACCCAAACTTAGACATTTTATTAAATTAAACCCACTTTATAAAAGCACATTCACTTTATTAATTAATTAATAAAATGAACTCCTCAGTCTAAGAGTCATTTAATGATGATTCCCGCAATTTGGACACTTTGCTTTTGCAAAAACACCTGTCAGAGCTACAATCATCAACACATCCCTCACCTTTAACCCTTCTTATTGAATATCCTTTGAGTGATCTTTATAGGGAAGCCTCCATTGTGCTTTAAATACCACTAGATAGTTGTAGAAAGGTTGAAGAGGTGATAGTAGTAGTTGATCTCTTGTTTCCTTGAGGTCTAGACCTGCCTAGTGAGGTTTTGCACTAGGCCTGCTAGATTTTGCAATAACAGGACCATATTTCGCTTTGTTCCCCCTTATACAAAACCTTGATAGACTCTTTGAACCTATTTATGCCATCATAATGTATCTCTGGTTTTTCTCCACCCATGATCCTCTACACTTCCACAAGAGGCTCAATAATGCTAACCTTAGTGACAATCTTCTCTAAATCATTCTTAATTGACCTTGAAACAACCCAATCATCCAATTTTGTACGATCTTTCCAATCTAGCCATTTTTTACTAAGAAATATTTGTCTCAATGCCATATGTTCAATTAAAAGACTTTGGATAGCGACAACCATCTCTGAATTCTCTCATAGGGCTCAACATCCAAGCATGGTTATATATGCATTTAAATTTTTTTGCATTCATTAACAATATCTTGCACCCAATCCAACTTACTTATGTCATCCAAAATCATATCTAAACAATTGACAATTCACAGGATCCAAGAATGGTAGGATCTTTCTCATATAGCAATTTTTCAACTCCCACATGATTTGTGACATTGTTCGTGACTACTTGGGCAACATGTATGACCCCAACTTATTCAACAACCTCTACCAACAATGAATATAATGATTTTAGGGACATGGTTCCTTAAGAGCCACTAAAAGTAAAATATGATTGTTTTATCCTAAGTATCTATCCATCCATCTAACATACTAGTGCAACCATTACTGTCCCACAAACTTTTAAAGCCTTGCAACTATTACTTCACAAATTGTAACTACTCATGTAACTCTCTCCCTAATTGCATTGCAAGAAGTTTGTATCCAGGGCCAGCTATTGCAATAGTATCTACCATGGGCTGGGAAAAAAGAGAGTTTGCAAAGTTCAATGGGAGGTTGGCATGATACCAAAACCTCCTTGTTGCAATATTTGCCTCCTCTTTTCTCTTTTCATTAAAAGACTCCCAGACAGTTGAGATCTTGGGGTTGTGCAAGCAATGAAAAAAGGAGAAGTGATAACTGAAGTTGCAACATTTTATGAGCAACTTCTTGGAGGTGACATTTCAAATCTTCTATTGCCTATTGCAATTTCCAACTTCATCCTAGATTTCTTTGCTTTGATGGCTTCCAAAGAAACTACCATTTGGGTTGTGACTTCTTCAAGGCAACAATCACAGACTATGACATCTTTGCATGGTACTTGTGGTAGTTGATATTTCAGCTTCTTTATGCCCCCATTGATATTTGTGGCTACAATGTTTGCACTTGACCATCTTGTTGTCATTCCATTCAAGTCGGATGTCAATGTTCCCATGCTTGATCAAGTTGCCTTTTGGTTTTAGGAGTCATGGACAGTGGAGGTTCAAGTGAGTGAAGATAGAATTAGAAATACAAAACTGTAGGTAAAATCAAAAACCAATTAGGCTGAAATAAAAAAATACCTTCTTTAAAATTAGAATGCAATGGCCATTAGAAACTAAATAGAAAAGATCCATCACGTAGATTGCTTTTTTCTCCACTTTGAAGCTTGTATTCATTCTTCAACTGATAGGTCCAAATGCTCTTCAAGACTCTAAATGAACTCCAAGCATCAATAACAAACTCTGCTGAAAAATGTTTCACTATTCACAGTTGAAAACCCAAATCATTGAAGATGAAATGAGTTAACGAGTTTGGATTGTATCCCTCTAAGGTTCATTAGAGAAGTTCCCTTTTTTCCCTTCCAAAAACCCTGTTCTGGCCTTTTCTCCAAGTATTTTCGTGTTTTGGCCAAGTTTTGACAAGTCCCAAGAATATATGGCGAGTTTGGAAAACTTTTGAATTCCAATGTGTTTTACCCAAAGTTTTCCAAGTAATCATTTCAAGAGAGACTCAGCAAGACTCACAGTCTTGGCCAAGTCTCACAACAATCAAAATAAAAATAAAACACATTAAGATTACCAAATACACTCACCTTGTTTTGAACCTTTGCCCATTGTGGATCAAGAAGTAAACTCGTCTCAGACAACCATGTTGTTTAACTAACTGCAATTAATATCACTTAACGTGAGTAATCAGCAATGGTTAAGGACACAATTGTTATATGGCTGGCTTCCTTTGTGAGCAACTAAATACTTAGAAATCAAGAGAATGTCTACATGGAAACTAAAAAAGCATCTTCACACCCACAAGCCATCTCCGACTGGTCATCAAGCTTATTAGTTAAGCAACACCAGTACTTTTCTTCTTGAACAATTAAAACATAATGTGAAACGAATCAACTTCTCAACCACTTTGTCAACCTCTTCTCATGGTCATCATTCTTGAATCTTTATAGTGAACAATTGGTGGGTGCTCACTGCTAAGTAATTACAAAGCAAGAATCCCAGAAATGAAATTATTCAAATGTAAACTTGTTTATTTCAACTCGTAAAGGAATCTAGCTTTAAAGCATCATTGGAAACTTGCCCAAAATCTTGGTATAGGAAAAAGACACGTCCTTCTGAAGTCTAGATGAACTAATGAATGATTGTTAAACCAACTGTAATAAAAGCGAAACAATATTGTGCCACATTCAAAGGGATGCAACACGAGTTTATGAACTCAAATTACTTATCATCATTTCAATGAGGACAAAGTGAAGGTGAGTAAGCAAGTTGTTTAACCCAACTTAGCCTCCTGAATCTGGACCCCGAAGTTGGACAAAAGAAAAAATATGATTGAAGCACCAAAACATGCTATGAAATAAACAAGGAATTCATGAAGAATGGTCTTTGCTGAATATGATCTGTCCCACATAAATTAGCAGACAAAATCATCAATGAGGTCAACAATCATCTAATCAGGGATTTAATGCCTGGTTCAGGAAATAGTACATATAACTCAATATCTGGTGCCCTACCCCTCCTTGATCCTGAGCAAATACAATAGTTGAAAAACCATGAGGTGCATACCTAAGATGAGTTTATTAACATGAGGTGATTTACAAAATTGTCAATTTAAAGCATGAACAGGAACGCTTAATATATAAAAATTGTAAATTACTATAAACAAAATAGTCTAACAGGATAAAAGGATTTCAACGCCAAACTAAGAGGGCAGATTCTCCAAAGTGTTCTATGTACAACAAATATTACCAAAGGAAGGCCTGTGTACATCCAGAATCAAACTCCAAGACCACCGTTGCCATTGCTCAATCATATATCACAAACACCATGGAAACTTAAAGCAGGTAGACCATAAGCTGAAGAACATCCAAGAAGAATGGGAAAGAGTATCAGGATTAATTTAAACAAGAGTCTATCTAAATAGATATCTTTCAGATTGTCAATTGGGAGTAGCTCGATTGGTTGTGAGGAAAAGTTGGTACCCTCCCCACCTGCATTCAAATCCCACTTCGTAACATGTTTGCTCTTAGCAAGACAATTGTTGATTAATCATGAGTTATACATTATTTATCCATTAGTTGTCGACATGGGCTTGTGCCCTATAGAATCTAGGGTATACCTTGGGAATCATCCTCAAAATGAGTAGAAGTTCCCAAGAGGTTTTCCCTGGGATATATTACTTGGAAAATATATATATAATATATATATATATATATATATTATATATATATCTTTCAGATAAAAGAGTCCAGCGTAATCGTAGAATAGAAGAGGGTTGAATGTTATCTCATGAGAGCTGGCATGGATGGATAAAATTGAAAATCTAGGAGCCCTCCAGCATAAATTGAAGATCAAATATTTATCTCCACGCTATAGGAAAAAAATCCTCTTCAACTTGGATTCTCAATTTATAGATGGGCAAGTTGGATATACCTAGAGTGTTGCTAGCACAAGTTCAATTTGTCATAAAAAAAATTAGCCTAACAAAGTATTGAGCTGGAAATATAGATACGAAATTTTGAGCTCGAAATGCAAATGTTACATATTACAATGTGAAATTTCGAGGTTGAAATGAAAACGTTAAATATACTGATACAAAATTTTGAGCTGGAAATACAAATTACTTGGTGTCTGAAAATTTTGAGCTGGAAATGGAAACTGCTTGGTCTGGAAATTTTGAGCTAGAAATCACCATAGGCCAACAATGTTTTCCTCTTCAGAATGGTGTTCATACATCTGTAGAGCCTGTTTCTCCAGCACATTCATTCAAACTTAAGACCTTGTATTCCTATCGCATTGCCCAATCATTAGATTAAAGAATCGCATATATTTTACAGAAATGAAACACACAGCTAACAATAGATTAGAGTTTAAAATTTGTGTTATGAAAAAATAATCCTTCCTTCATTGACAAAAACATCAGAAGTCCGAAGGCACAGATCAAGCATCATAATTGGATTGAAACACATTTTTACCAGCTACAGATTTAACAAGAAGAAGGTTTTCAAATATACAACTTTCCTTGGCATCAGCTACTCTCTTTAACTGCACAACATAATATCAATACACTTAACAAAAGAGCAATGCTAAATCTGCACCCTCCCCTCTACAAAATATCTACAACATACAAATGCTACTACTTGAGGCTACCTATCTTCTCATTTTCTTAGTATCGAGCCTGTTACCTACCACTTCGTGGGTGATATCCCCGGGAGAAATTTTTCTCCATAATGGACCTCAGCCAGCAGCCAGCAGCCCCTTGCAGCCTCCTGCTAGCTCGTTGTGCCATTTCTCTGCCACCTGAGCCAGCCATGTAGTCCCTCATCCACCGGTATTGATCGTATGTTTGAAAGTGGACCTTCTGAATCTAAAGGTATGTCTTGTTATTTGGCAATTGAGTATTGGGTTTACTTCTCATGGATACTTCTACGTATGGATTGATGGGGGGGATTTGGCAGAAAGGGTGGGCTTAGTTTGTGCTCTTGTCCCCTTGATCTCTTTTGGATGTTACCCTTAGATCTTAGTCTTGTGGGATCTCGTTTATCGACCATTTGGTTTTAGGGTGGTACTACTTGGGAAAACCTGACTTTGGGTGCGTGGTCCCGCTCCTTTATCCACATATATTGCTCTCTTTCCACTCACTATAACCCCATTCATCATTTCTCCTGCCTAGATCCGCATAGGGCCAACCTACCTATCCCCTTGCCCCCACCTTGGGTCAGGGTTGCAGGCCTAGAATGATTCCCCCGAGGTTGAAGTAGCTAAAAGAAAAAGGCATAATTGACCACATTTAACAGGAAATTGTACCACAAAATATAAAAGATGGTCGGGGCAAAAATAATTAGCACGTGGGCAGAAGCCAATACACGAGCCCTACCCCAATCCATGGTCATCACCGTTCCATAAGCCCTAGATGAGCCTCCTTTATCATCCAAGAACCCATGATTGTTCCAACCGCTGGAGGACAATGAACTGCCCTTACCTAAAAGGGGGTAATCACTAATATATTGTTAATTTTAGGTATGTTCTATGCTAGAGCAATTTATTTCAATTTTCACAGTTAGCTCAATATCTTTTCCAGATTAGCAATCACATCAGCATTAAAGTAAACTACATATAGAACATAAATATAAATCGCAGAAGACAAGCCAAGACAAGAGGACACAAGATGTGGCGCTAGCCAGGGACAAAACCCAATGTGGGGAAACCCTTGATCAATTCTTCTTATATGTTCTTCAATAGTTCAGCAGAGAGAGAAATAATACATTTACAATAGAAGTCAACACTTTGACTTATATAGATAAGAGCATAGATCATCTCTAAGAAGTCCACTGATTCTCCAAGGTGACTCCTACACCTATCGTTGTGTTGCATTTCATCATCATGTTGTACTTCACCGCGCTACACCACGCTGCATCTCATCACGCTTCATTAATCATGACTATACCCATCACTGTACTGCATTATATGCCATTGCTACACCATGTTGTCGTACTGACCTATGCTCTGGCTGCACCTTGCTTGCTTGTTGTCCCTAGCATGCTTGTTGTCCTTAGCATGCTTGTTGTTGCATGCTAACTATCCCTTGCATGCTAGCTGTAACATTGCATGCTTGGTGTATTTGCTGCTAAGTACCATACAACTATCCCAATGTTAGTTAGTTGTCCCTTGCATGATGCTCTCCTTTAGAGACAGAGGCTCAGGGTGTTCCAACAGTTCCGGCAATTCCGGCTATTTCCAGCAATTCCTGCAGTTCCGGCAGTTCTAGCAGTTCCGGCTTTTCCCGACAGTTCCGGCTTCTGCACTCTGCGTCAGCTTTCCTGGCTGTTCCGGCAGTTTCGGCTATTCCCAACAATTCTAGCAGTTCCCGGCAGTTCCAGCTTTTCCCGGCTATTCTCGGCAATTCCGACTTTTCCCGGCAGTTCCCAGCAGTTCCGGCTTTTCCCGGTAGATTCCGCTTTTCCTGGTAGTTCTAGCTTTTCCCGGCGGTTCCAGCTTCTGCCCTCTGGATTAGGGCAGCGTAGACAAGTAGAGAGGAAGAGATCCCAAGTGTGTTGAAATGACTCGAAGGCCACCTCTATTTATACTAAAACGTTGAGCACAAGTGGGGTTTATTTGGTTGCTGGCCGACCTTGATGAATTGTCCCATAACATAAATAAATTCATATTTCCATGAATACTTATCGGAATCGAATGATCTTTAGATCAATCCTACACCTCTCAATGAGAGGGATCCAAGAAAAATGTCAGCTTCCATTAATAAGATGACCCACATGGAGTTTGGCCCTAGTTGCCAATTTTAACACTCCTTGACTGAATGAAACCATCCTAAGCATTGGAATCATTTTGACTTCATTTCTCCCAAAGGATTAGGAACTAGTCCTCCATAGATGATCACCTAAAAACTTATTTTTTTCACCTTTCTCTCTTTCTTTCTAGGTCTAGCCTACATAGATCACCTAGGATATCATTGTATCAATTATCTCACAATTTAGCTATCCAACCACTTCGAGTTTTGGTCCACAACTGTGCTAGAGTTTGCTCTAGAGACCCTCAAAATTTGAAGCAAATTCGACGGTGGGATCTCAAGATATTGCAAGCCCTAGCTCGAGGACTGTTTCTTACCCTAGATTTCCCTTGGCTAGTGACCTCATTTGGATCATTGCATTCTATTCCAAGAAGATTTGTCCATTGATCCTCTTCTCTTCCACATTTAGGTCAAGCCCCTCCTTGAGTGACCAATCCCTCCTACTTGACCAAATTTTGAGTCCACTTGGTCTCTTGTGGTCCCACAACTTTCCAAAGATAATCTCACAATGACTGTTTGGAAACCAAGTCTTCACAAGGGTTTTTAGGACTAGGTCCCTCCTTTACAAAGCTTATTTGCAAAACCTAGCCCTTGCAACTCCCTTGGCGCTTCTTAGAGAGCCTTACATCTTGCTTTTCAAGCAAGCAAACCACAATTTGAGTCTCTCTTGTATAGGCATTTATGAATCACTCCTTACCTCTTCATTGACTCATTCATCTAGTGATTCCCTTCATACCGGGTCTCCTCCCATCGATGTAAGTCCATAACGAGTAGAGAGCTTTAGCTGAGGTGACAATGAGTTATTGCTCCGTTGTTGCCCTTGACCTAGCAGTTGCCCCTCTGGATTCCCTTCTAAGACCTTTGCTAGTTTGAGCGGGTAACAAGGCCAATGTTTCCCTATCTCATAAACGACAAGGAACCCTTGCATGTCCCAACCCCTAATGGCCAATGAACTGCCCCATCCTTAAGGGGGTAATAATTGCTATACATCATACAAAGCAAGCTCTAACCCTTTGAGCTATGAGCAGTAATACAAAGAAAAATCAAGAAAAAGTAAAAGGCATAAAAGGGGTGGAAAAATAAAGGTTGAATTGGTAACTCATGCCTCCAGAATTACTCCCTCCTCACATCTATACACCCAGGATGAGGACCCGCATCAAGTTGTTCCCCGTAACTATGGCACTTGGCCATGAAGTCTTCCCCCTTCGTTCCATCATTATTCACATGGCACATATAGATTGAAGGGTTGACCAAGGACATGCCACTTCCCCCTGGGGGTTGACCAAAGCCACAATTTTGGAAGGGAAGCCTTGTATGAAGTGCTAATTTGCCCATTACTTTCAAGTTGAGTTCACTTAGATGCAATAATGATTAAATGTACCCAATGGTGAAAGTTGCTGCATTGGATATTGCGTGTAATTGATAAGTGGTTCCACCTACAAGTTTGGGCAACTTAACTAGGGTCCAGGTCCTCCAGAAGGGCATATTGACACCCACAGGCAAGGCGTTGAGAGCCATTGGACACTATATAGTTTCAGAGCATCACTTGCATCCTTGGGCACCTCCAACACTCACAGTGTTCCAGCACTTTGCCCCACATTGTTGACTTTTATGGGATGATGCACCTGGACCAACATGCCCCCAGTTGGCTTAGAACCAACCAGATGGGATAACAGCCAATCCAAGGCCTAGATGAGGATTGTCTCACACATTAATACATGGGAGGGCTACCAGCACCATGAGAGCCCTCAACGTTGGAGCAAAGCCAGGCATTTTGGCCACTTAGAGACCCATGAGACCACCTTTTGTGCCCCAAACAAAAATTGGAGTCCACATATGGATTATATCAGAGATCTAGGGGCCAACCCCTAAAGGTTGATTTTAGAGGACTTCTTCACACATTATGGCACCCATTGCCTTTAACATGAGCCCTAGAAGGGCCTACGCTTGCATGACATCACCACCTTCTCTTATTTCGGCTTACACATGTGGAGAATTATTATGTTTTTCATAAGCTACTAGGTTTGCTTGTGACCTAGGATGTTTCTTACACATTATTTTATTATCTTAGGGGGCTAATAGGCTAATTAGGCATTATGATTCCTCATATAAATCGAGGAACCTCTCATTGTTGTATCTCAACATCACATCCCAAATTCAGCCTCTTGAGTTATTTTCGCCCTTCTTCTCTTGGGATAAATTCCGATCTATTGATGCACTTTGACACTTGGAGCTAAAACATCTTACTTTGGAGCTATTGTTTGGAATCAATGATGGAATCTTTTTGCACGTCATCTTGTAAGTGTTATTATTATTGGATATATATTTTTCTAAGACTAACATATGGAATGTTGTTGATTCTAGTTCATGATATTGTGCCCTAATTGTTGAAAATAAATTAAATGCTATCTAGATGAGTCATTGCAAGCATTACTCATGCATAACATGTGAATTGAATATTCTAGTGGTGACCTTTCATTAGCTCTCCCTTGAAAAATTGATTTCCATTGCATAGCTAATTGTTCAAGTTTTGGTGCTAGGGAATCAAGATTTTGGCCTCCTTAGTAAAGTTTTAGTAAATTTATTACATCATAGACTCCAATTACCCAAGGAACAAGGGATTGGTCCATATAGTTGGTGATCCAACACTCTTTTATTCCATATTTTCTCTCTCCAATTTCAGCCCCTTTAAGGCCAAGCTTGCAAACTAGGGTTTGGTGTGAATCGCTAGGCAAGGTGAGTTTTGGGGATTGGAGAGCCTAAACATCAGGAGGATAGTATTCGCCACAAAATCTATCTTTCTGATGGGCATCCACTTCAATTTCATCCATAAACTTTCTTGCCCTAGTTATTTGCCTAAGAGGGAAACCCTAGTTTTGTATTGCTTCAACTTAGGGGCTTCTTGAAGACTTCATGAGCATTGATTTTGTTGGTATATACCATTGGAAGCCTTTTCTCTTGGCCTTGACCTATGGATATTCCAACATTCAACAAATTATTCAAACCCTAGGTCTTGTGCTTGTAACCCTAGGCCTCTATATAGAAAGGCTAAAGCATATTTCCTGCCATTAGAGCCTTGAACCATTGTTGTGTCTTTCGTGTAGAAGGTCTAGTTAAGTCACCTGACACATCATACCTAGAATATCTGTTTTAGGTGACCTTAGCATAAATCGGGACTCCTCCCATCAGTGAAAATCTATAAAGAGCAGGGGGGTTTGGCTGTGGTGATAGTGGGCCATTACCCCATTGTTGTTCCTTGGTCTAGTTTATACCTTGTAGGGTTTCCTCTCCAAAGCCTGCTAGATTTTGAGGCAACAAAACGTACTAGGAAAGTACCTCTCGCAGAGTCACCAGTTTGTTCTCATTCCATCACAATTATTTCCTACTACATAAATTATATGTACTATGGAAACAGTCTCTTTATTGCATCAGGCACAAAACCCCAGGTACCATCCTGTCAGTCTATTGGCTTGATGAAAAACAATGAAGTTTCATTATTTACAATAACAAATTGCACTTACCTTAACTGCCCGTTTGCTGTATTTTCCAATCTCTGCATCATCACCTATCTACAACAAAGAGGTCAAAATATCATTAATATCTCAATTAATCAGGAAGCAATAAACCAAAATAATTTATTTTTATATTTAAAAGTATCACATCACAACCAGCAAGTTATCCACCTCAATCGCCTTTTCTAACTTATTTATTGCTTCGTCACTCCTAGAATCCCTATAAAAAGCCAAACAACCAGACATAGGCATCAGATCAAAGCCAACAATTTAATCTGACAAGTTGACAACTAATGATTAGAATGCTAATTATACTGTCTTTCAAACATCTTTGAAGGAAAGACATGAGGAAAAAAAGAATTACAATTTGGCAGTTATAATCAGAAACAATACATCATGATATGCAAATAGAGTTCAGTCTAACTATTCAACGTTTTTGACCTTTTTAGAGCATATTTTTTGGTCAATTTTGCTCGAAATCTGGCAGTGATTTCTTGGAATGATAAGTTTGAGCTGTGTGATGTGCACAATCCATGTGCCCCAAAGGTTTTCAGGGCACTGAATCTATTTATGCATTCAAAAATGTGTTTTAAACAACGAAAATTCACAATTTCACAAAAAATTATATCGCTGGATTCCAACCAAAAAGGCAAAAACGTCGAATAGTTAGACTGCACCATAAAGTAGAGCATAGACAAACTGCATCCTAATGAGACTGAGAACATGCCTTTCTCTAAGAAGTTCGCTTTTCAAGTATGGGGGCTGTCCATCAAAGACATAACTGCCACAGAAAATACAAAAATCTCACCACCAACCAAATCAAGCATTCAATCAATGAACCATTCTAATGAAAGACTAGAAGAGATTTGAGATCATGGAAACAATTTCTATCGAACATCCAAAGGTCCAACATTACACAAAGCTTCTCAAATATACAAGAAATGCATTCAACTTACGCAGGCTTCACACCAGCTCGTAACAGTCTTGCTGTATTATAAAACATGCCCTGCAAATGACTACAATTATGGACATTATTTCCAATGTATTTTTTATTATTTTAGTGATGTAAGATATGGACCAGCTTGTGTATACTGACAATCACTTCTTACAATATCGTTATCAACTCTTCACTTCGAAAATAAACAATTTACAGGTTGCCTCAAAAGTACAGTCATAACTCACACGTCAAGGATACTAACCTTGTCACCTTACCATATTCATTTGTGAGTGTTCCATGATCACTCCCACGAATAACAATCTGCCAAAGCATACATATGAAAAACATATCAAAACAATTTCACTACTTGATTGAAAAAAACTCTTTAAAAATGAGTGTTTTATTTCACTGCTTGATAATAAATAATATATTAAGAATTAAGCATCATTGAGCAGGATGCAATTATGCAGACTACCCTCCCTATAGGCAAGAGAGCAAACCTATCCACCTTCACACCAATTGCAAATAAGTCTAAATGAAAGTGGGAGCATTCCCATTTTATGTGGTACACCATTATTGTTTCAATGTTTCCGTAAAAACAGATGCCTGCGACTCCATTGGCATTCCAGACACTTCTCCCAGACTGTCTGAGATTCTGACCATCCATCCATCCCCAGAATGATCCCTTTCCAACAAAGGGGAAGCAACAAAATGAATGGTGAAATCAGTAGCAAACCAATCGCAGAAGACTCTAGCAACCTTGCACACACAAAATAGATGTTTAACAGCCTCCAATTTATGACAAACCAAACTAACCATTCATTCAGCCTGTGTGGTGGAACCTATACTTTAGGCTGTTATTAAGTACCATCCATCCAAGCACCTTAATATTGACTAAACAGTGAGAAAACTAGATATTTTGGCATCTCTTAAGCAACTTTTATTAAGTCAATTCACAAGTAGAAGATTTCATCAGATATTATGATAGAGCTCTTTAGTCCTGTATTACATAAAGGGTTCCCATAAGACCATTTTCAATCTAGATTCCTTCTAAATCAGTCCCTGAGCATTCAAATTCATCTTTAACGATCTAGAATCAGGAATAAGATAATAAATTTTAAGGTGTGTTTTTCCCCCATTGCTAAGCTGGGACCAGCCCCAATGTTGGATGGAAGAACAATCTGACTAAGAGGCAGGTAATCGGATGCTTTGGAGAACTGCCAACTATTCTTAAAATTACTGGCTGTTGACAAAGACACCTCGCCAACTGCAGAAGACATTCTAGGCTGTCTCTTTCCTGCAAGAAAAAGGCATTAGACCAATCTGTTCCCTATCCATAACCATAAGCAAATTTCCTATAGTGGCATATCCCCGTTATGGGATTTTGTTCCACAATAATACTCTCCTACCCGAGGATAATGTCCAAACAGCTTTTGACGACAGATCCCATCCACTTATAGGGATAGGAAAGTCTCAACATACCTCTTTGGACAGCAACTGCCACGCCTGCAAAATGCTCCTAAGAATACCTGATTCAAAAAGTTTGAAGCAATGGCTCTACTAACAAAACCACCTATCCCAAACAAACTTGTTATGCTCCCCGAATGACTAGCAATCAGAATGCATTGCCATACAAGAACCACCAGGTACCTGTCCCACTCACTACCCTAGTAGATCATTTAGTTGTCAGACTATCATTTACGTGGTCTGAATTATTTTTCCTCAAAAATTATTTTATGTCCAGAAAATATTTTGCTCGATAAAATTTTGAAAACTGCTGGAAAAAAATACACAGGTATTTTTAACTTCAGAAATAAAATTGCAACAGAAATCACATAGGAAAATCAACCACGAACAGCAGAAATTATGCCCAAACAAATTCCCCTTCGTTTTATTAAATCTAGAAAATTAGGGCCTTGACCCACAGAGAATACACAGAAAATACAGCACAACTGGAACCTGAATTTCGGCCCACTGGAATTTTGGCCTACAGAGAAATTTGGCGTCTAGAAATTCAGCCTCACTAGAAAAATCGACCCTAGAAGTCTCAGCTCCTCCACCTGCAAAAATTGGCCTCCTCATTCTCCACCTGTACAGTCCCTTGCACACAAGAAAACTCAACCTCCCTCAATTATGCAAACCCAGCTGAAAATAATAGGCTTCTCTTCACGATTCCAACCCAGTGTTGCACGATCCTTCCACCCCCCCGCCAAGGATCCAAGGCCGGAACCACGTCCCATACAGATCCTTGGGCGATCCTCTGACAGAACTGCAGATCCAAAAATCGGATCCGTGGTTCCTCCGTTTTGAGGTGATTCCTGGAAATCCGGAACCACGCAGGCCCGATCCGCAGTTCCAGATTCCAAATCCATAGATCCGGAAAAGGATCCGCTACAGATCTGTGGAGGTTTGGGCACAGATCCACGCGGATCCGGAGGGAAACGAGCGGTTCAGCAGGGGCCCAATTTCTAATTTTTTTTTTCTTAGATTTGAGTTGGATTGGGGCTTCCTGGACACTTCCAAGGTGCTCCCTTGATGCTCCTTAGATGCTTCCTAGATGCTCTCTAATGGTAATGTTAAATTCTTGAAGTAAAAGTGGCATTCTCCTTTATCTTTCATTTACTTAAATTTTTAACATTACCATGAAATGACTTACAATGTTTGAGAGTTGTTCCAGCCTCATCGGACTTCATATGGAGAAAAAACAATTTCATATCCTATTCAAAATTCAGCAGACTTAAAAATTTTCAAGAGTTCAGGATCAATGGGATTGTGGCATTTCATTAGATTATCTCATGTATGAGAGTATGTGATGTGGAATTGGGGTAGCATCAGTTGTGCTCTAGCCATGAAATTTGGTGGAGAGGTTGGAGCACATGAGATCTCCAATACCCAGAAAGGGTTTGGGCAGATTCTAAACAATGTGAAAAATATTAAAATAATTAATAATTTTAATGGAGTCCCTAAGTCTAAACTTAGGGAAATTAAAATATTAATGTGGATTAATATAAAACTGTGTTAGAATGGTCCAAAAGACATGAAGCCAGATCTAATCTTAGCCATTGATTAGGAACTTAATCTCGGCCGTTGATATCTTAACGAGAAAAATATAAGAGGCGGCTTGAGGGTCACTTGGAGAGCACACCAGATGATCAGTGATTCTATTATCTAGAGCGGGGTTTGCTAAGAGAGATAGAATCAGTGATCGGAGTTGCAGCTGAGAGGCAGTGAGTACAGAGAAACAGAGAGGCAGAGATAGTGTCGGGAGATCAGCGCAGGAGCTAGAGAGAGTGACGCAGTAGCAGCCAGGGCTCACACAAGGCCACACAAAGGCAGCCAGGAGTTGTGCAGTGCTTCAAAGAGGCCAGCATTGTTGACGCAGAGGGCTAGAAGGCTGAAGCAGGGCCTCTTGAGGCTAACGCAGGCCCATTTAGGGTGACACAGGACCAATGCTGGGCAGAGAAAGGCTGACACAGTCCAGAAAGGTAGACGCTGGAGTTTCTGGGGCAGATTGGAGCTGAGGAACTGCCAGAGGGTTTATCCGGGGTTTCAGCCGGGACATTTGTCTTAGACTGAGAGGTACCACTGCCAAGGGCATTCTTTGTTGAGTAAGCCGGATTTGGTACCCAGATTGTACTCTAAAATTGCTTAATAAGAAAACCCTCAAATAGTTGCACCGGTTTTCCCGCATTGGGTTTTTCCAGGGACATTGGTCCAAAAATAACGGGGTCATTTTGTGTGCTTAGTTGATGATATGTAATATGTTGAGCATGCACTAGTGTTTATTTTCATTATTTACATTGTAAATAACTTGTTAAGTAACGGAACAAGTAGGTAGGAATAAATCAGTAAAGTGCCCGGAGGGTTTCTCACTGGTAGACTTAGAAACTTCAACATGGTATCAGAGCGTGGTTGCTCATAGGAGAACTAAGAACATCAACCGAGCGAAGCAATGGCAGCAGAAAACAGTTGTCCTGAGTGACAAAAGCTATTTGTAGCAGAGCATCAATAAGGGAAGGGTGACGCAGTGCTTACGTCATCAAGGGTGAGCCAGGAAGAGGCAGCACAGAGTCTAAGGGAGGGAAAGGGAGACTCACGCAGAAGCTAGGAAGGCTAACGCAGTTCGCTGAGGAGGCCGAGTTGCTGGTGTTGGGATTGCGCAGAGCCTAGGAGCTCTCACCTTCAAGTTGCTGGGGTTTAGGAGGCTGCGGGAAAGTTGCAGATTTGAGATGGTGGGGTACTGTAGTCAGAACAGTACCTAACAAGGCAACAAGGAGGGAGTTGCTACCGAGGGTTTCTAGCCGAGAAATCCGGATCGTGGTGCAGTTGCACAGACGATCAGAGTAGGGGGCATCTCAACATTGGCAGAAGTATTTCCAGGACGGAAATCGAGACTCACAGGGAGTCACATCGAAAACTTCCAGGAGGGAAGTAGAAGAGCAGCGTGGCACTACATGGAGTAAGAGACCAGGACAGACTGGACGGAGCCTCAAACTTCACAGTCTGGAAGGCCAGAATCTTATCCGTACTTGACAGAAATAGTGTCAAGCACTTTTCCTTTGAGGATGATAGCGATTCCAGTTGACCCAACTGATAACAACAAGTACAAGAAGGCAATGGCGAGGGCCAAGAGCATCATCCTTGACAGGGGCAAGGACCATGTAGTACCACACATTGCCGAGAAGGAAACGGCAAATGAGATGTGGGAGGACCTAAAGAAATTGTAATAGCATACTTATGTACAGAGAAGGATGTTACTAGAAAATCAAATGAGGTCATATCAGATGAAGAAGGGAGAACCAATCGACACCTTCCTCGGAGGACTGAATGAGATCCAAGATCAGTTGACTTCCATAGGAGCCACGTTGGATCAGGAATTGATGGTGAGGACATGTTAAAATTGGCAACTAGGGCCAATCTCCATGTGGGTCATCTTATTTATGGCAGCGGATGTTTTTCTTGGATCCCTCTCATCGAGAGGTGTAGGATTGATCTAAAGATCATCCGATTCCGACAAGTATTCATGGAGATATGAATTTATTTGTGTTATGGGACAATTCGTCAAGGTCGGCCAGCAACCAAACTGCCCCCACCTGTGCTCAACGTTTTAGTATAAATAGAGGTGCCTTGAAGGTCATTTGTACACACACTTCTTGTGATCTCTTCCTCTCCACTTGTCTTGGGTTTTGGTGGGAGGAGAAATCCTAAGAAGACAATGTTGCCCTAATGGAGAAGATGCTCTAAAATGCAATAATGAAGATGATGCCCTAAAACGTAGTCATGGAGAGGATGCCCTAGCTCAACGATGTCATGGAGAAGGCATGCCTTAGATCTGAAGTCTGCCATGAGAAGGAAGAGTCTTGGACATGCCCTAGCCGCAGTCAAGAGGGGCAATAAAAGTGTAAGCCCTCAACGCAGCCAAGAAAAAGGTCTTCTGTCTAAGGGAGTTTCAACGCTATCCAAGGAGCCCTAGAGGAAGCCCTAGCCGCAGAAATTAGGACAACGTTTGCAGCCCTGTGGACGCTGTTAAGAGGGATATGCCATGCCCTCATCCACTATGCTAAAAGAATCAAGGACGCAGTCAAAGGAGATCTTAACTTGTAAAAGACTTTTATGTCATGAGGAAGCCCTGCTGCCTAAACTGCTGATCTAAATCAACGCAGCCCTAAACGTTGTCTTTAAAAGATGTTCTAGCCGCAGTAGGAGGAGAGTCCTAGCAGCCATTAAGGGAGAGGTATCGCTGTTGTGAAAGGAAGGTCTGATCTCAGTCATAGATGGCCTATTTCAGCAATCAAAAGAACCTCAACCATAGCAAAAAAGACACTGATCAGCATGTACATTTGAGAGCTGTTTTAGGGGTCAAATTAAAGGGTTGAACTGCTTGCTGGTATGAGGTTTGGGTGAGCTCTTGCTGGAAGGATATCAGCCACTCTATAGGTTGTCATAATCATGTTCTAAGGATTGTTGTACGCCACTTGAATGGCACTGTAATAAGAAGTGAGCATAGACATAGTTCAGTCATTGTTTAGGGCTTGAAGGCTGCTCTAAATTGTAAAAGAAATGATATTTCCTTGGAGATTAATTGCAGTCATATCTGGGCAGATTTTAAGGACTGTTAGGAGACTGCACCTTGGACCTGTTAAAGGAGTCTAGCTGCTCTGCTAGGCTGTAAGCCATAGCAAGCAGCTAAGACTGGTGAGTGCAATGGCATGATGGATGCATCATGATGGGTGCAGCATTGGGTGCAGCTCAGTGATGGGAGCAGCACTGTGATGAGAGCAGCTCAGTGATTGAGTGCAGCACAGTGACAAGTGCAGCATCATGATAAGGTGCAGCAGTATGATGTGTGCAACATGGTAATGAGGTCCAGCATGATGATTGAGCGCAACACAGTGATGGAGTCACCTTGGATCAGTGGAAGCAGTGTGCCTTCTACTCAGCTCAGATCAGCTACCTCATATGCTATCTTCTTAGAGAAGATCTCTGCTCTTATTTAGATAAGTCAATATGTTGACTTCTGATCTATATGTACTATCTCTCTCTCTGCTGAACTATTAAAGAACATATAAGAAGAATTGATCAAGGGTTTCCCCACATTGGGGTTTGTCCCTGGCTAGCGCCACATTGTGTGTCCTCTTGTCTTGGCTTGTCTTCTGCGATCTATGTTTATGTTCTATCTGCAGTTTACTTTAATGCTGATGTGATTGCTAATCTGGAAAAGATATTGAGCTAACTATGAAAATTGAAATAAATTGCTCTAAGCATAGAACATACCTAAATTTAACAAGACAGCCCTGAATGCAATCTCAGAAGATTGGGAGGTATTTGTCCAGAGTATACTGGGCAAAGGGACCCTTTCACCTTGGGAGGAGATGTGGGCGGCTCTTCACCAAGAAGAGATCAGACGGCAGACCAAGGAGGAAAGCAGCAATAAGAGGATCAGAGTCAAAAAAGAGGAGGAGGAAGATGTTGCCCTAGCATCTGAGGGAAAGCAAGAAAAAGGATCTCTCCAAGATCCAAGATCAAGTGCTTCCACTGTGGGGAGCTGGGTCATTATGCGACCTAGTGTCCAAGGAAGAAGAGTAAGGGAGAGTCTTCCGAGACTAAGGCAGCGCCAGCAAGGGCAGAGAAGGATGTGGAGACAGACGATACTATGCCATGTGTGCACACGCGCCACTTGAGCGGAAGTGGGGAGACATCGAGCTGTAGTCAGGCGGGCTACAGGCAATGAGGGGCAGGATCCTTGAGGTACCCAGCCTCTTGGATTAGACCTTGTTACGGGAGCCCCGAAGAGGAGTAGCAGGGTTGGCGGATGTGGGTAGAGACGGATTCGGATGAAGTAGCAGAGAGAGCTACAATGCAAGGTTCCCAGCACAGCACAAGGCTAGCAGGTTGCAACAGTGCGAGAGGCACGAGAGTGTTGCACTAGTGCAGGATGGCACAGAGAGGTGTGCAATAGTGCGAAATGCAGGGAGTTGTTGCAGCAGCACAGAAGTCAAAGAGGGAGCACTTGTTAGCGACAGAGGGAGCTTTACCATCAGCAGGTGTCTCTAGCCCAACAAAGAGGTCAGAGTTGGGAGATTAGTTACTTACTTCTCAGTGACTGAGTTGCAGTGTAGCAGTGGGCAGCACAATGCAGCATGATAAGAGAAGATGCAATGCAGATGCAGCAGTGGCAGTGGCAGTGGCAGAGCCATGAGCAGTAGCACAGATGCAGAGGGAGTTGTCGTACAGATGCAGCAGTGGCAGTGGCAGAGCCATGGGCAGCAGTACAGGATGAGCAGTGCAGAGGATGATGGGCAGGAGGCCTAGCATCAACACAGGAACCGATGCCGGATGATCAGGGTGATACTCAGTGAGGAGTATTGCTAGAGCACAGTCCTCGCTAAGAGGGAGTGTTGATTTGGGGTAGCATCGGATGTGCTCTAGCCACGAAATTTGGTGGAGAGGTTGGAGCACGTGAGATCTCTAATACCCAGAAAGGGTTTGGGCAGATTCTAAACAGCTTGAGAAATATTAAAATAATTAATATTTTTAATGGAGTCCCTAAGTCTAGAATTAGGGAAATTAATATATTAATGTGGAATCTGGATTAATATAAAATTGTATTAGAATGATCCAAAAGACATGGATCAAGACAGATCTAATCTTAGCCGTTGATTAGGGACTTAATCTCGACCATTGATATGTCAACGAGAAAAGTATAAGAGGAGGATTGAGGGTCACTAGGAGAGCACATCAGGGTCACTTGGAGAGCACACCAGATGATAAGTCATTCTATTCTCTAGAGCAGGGTTTGCTAAGACAGATAGAATCAGTGATCGAAGTTGCAGCTGAGGGGCGGTGAGTACAGAGAGAGAGAAAGAGTGTTGGGAGATCAGCGCAGGAGCCAGAGAGAGTGACGCAATAGCATCCAGGGCTCACACAGGGCCACACAGAGGCAGCCAAGAGTTGCGCAGTGCTTCAAAGAAACCAGTGTTGCTGACACAGAGGGCCAGAAAGCTGACGTAGGGCCTCCTGAGGCTGACGCAGACCCATTCAGGGTGACACAGAGCCAGCAATGGGCAAAGAGAGGCTAACGCAGTCCAAAAAGGCAGACGCTTGGGTTCCTGGGGCAAACTGGAGCTAAGAAGCTGCGGGGGGTTTATCCGAGATTTTAGCCAGGACATTTGTCTCAAACTGAGAGGTACTACTTCCAAGGGCATTCTTTGTTGGGTAAGCCAGATTTGGCACCTAGATTGTACTCTGAAATTCCTTAATAAGAAAACCCTCAGATAGCTACACTGGTTTTCCCGCATTGGGTTTTTTCAGGGACATTGGTCCAAAAATAACGGTGTCATTTTGTGTTCTTGTGTCTGTTTCCTTCAGTTGATGATCTGTAATATGTTGAGCATGCACTAGTGTTTATTTTCAATATTTACATTGTAAATAACTTGTTAAGTAACGAAACGAGTAGGTAGGAATAAATCAGTGAAGTGTCTGGAGGGTTTCTAACTAGTAGACTTAGAAACTTCAACATGTGATTGCCATTTAATCAAGAGCACCAAGCCCCATATATACCCTAGTGTTGGTGGTGTTGACTATTGAAGTCCTTTGTCATGGCCTTAGCAAAAAATTACCTTTCAATCAAGTCAAAATCATTGATCAAGCATGTTAAGTTTTTTTACCATATTTTAGGGCTTGGATTAGGTAGTTTGATCAAAATTGGGCAATGTTGAAAAATATCCCTAGACAATTGAGGTAGAGGCAAAGGCTAGACAAAAGGAGAAAAATGTAGATTCTAGATGGTTGATGCTCGAATAATTAATCATTGGTGTACAATGGATGCCATATCTATCTCGATTTATGTACAAATATGTATGTTTTCATATCTTCTACAACTAATTTGGTATTTTGGATGGTTTTTTTAATATAAATGCAAAAATAATATAAAATATATATATATATATAGTAGACGCTTCTGAGACATTTTGCTTCCTAGATTTTTGGAAAATGACACTTCTGACGCTTCGCTTCCAAAAACCGTCCCCGCTTCATGCAACATTGTTTCAACCTGCTCCAAAAACTTGGCCTCTTCAACAAGCTAGACCTCTCTAAATTTCACTCTGGAAAATTCCTTGTTGCACACCTCTCCCTTCTCTTTAGTCCTTGAGTCTCTCTCTCATTGAGAAAATCACTCTCTCAATCATAATGTGTCTTTCACCTCTCCCTTTGACTTATTTTATAATTTCATTAAGCCAAATCCCTAACCCTAATCTCCTAAGTGATCAATGGCTAGGATCAGATCCTATGCCTCACTTGAGATCAATAGTAGAGATCAAATCTAAGTAACTTAAATAATTTAAATATTTATCCTTCGAAACTTGGCTTAATAGTCAAGATTGATTAATTAAATAATTAATGTACATTTCCCCTAAGTTAAACTTTGAAAATAAATCATAATAATCACTTACTCCTCTCAAGCAAGCACCTATAGAGGCAATATATCATTTTCTGCATGCTAGACATTGAGCCTATGCAAAAGCAATTGTCTGAGATAAAAGCATCAACACTCCCTCCTACCGAGGAAGGTATTCCAGCCCACCCCCTACTTAGCTTTATAGAAAACAAACTTCCCCTTTACCAGGGGCTTGGTCATAATATCTGCAACCTGCTCATCTGTGGATATGTATTATATATTGGAGCTTCACAACTCCCCTTTGGGCCTTGTCCCTAATGAAGTGATACCAGATCTTTGTATGCTTGGACCTATCATGAAACACTAAATTCTTAGAGAGCTTGATGCAACTTTGACTTTCAGTGAATCATTGTCGAATCCAACTCAAGACCAAACAACACTATGAACATCTTGCGAAGCCAAATGGCCTCAAAACTCACCAAACTCGCAAGCATGCACTCGACCTCTACTAAACTGGGTGCCAATAACCTTTGCTTCCTAGAAAACCATGAAATCACTATCAATCCCAAACAAAAGTAACACCCATAACTGCTCTTCCTGTCCACTACACTCTCAACCTAGTTTGATTCTATATAACCCACTAACTACACTCCACCACTCCTGACATACCTGAGTCCATACTCCACTGTATCTCGAAGATACCTGAGCACATGCTTCACTGCCACTGCCACTGAATGAACCCTCCTCGAATCCACCATAAACTAACTCAGTGTATTCAGAGCAAAGCAAATATCTAGACTAGTGTTCACCAAATACATCAAAGAACCCATCAGCTACCGGTAAGAAAGAGGTCATCCACATACAGCACTAAAATGAATGGATCATCTCAAACAAGTGTGCAATACAAGCTGGGATCTGCCTCACTCTTCATAAAGCCCATACCTCACAGATACCCATCAATCCTTGAGTACCATGTTGTAGGAGCCTATTTGAGACCATATAACTCCTCCTTCAGCCTACACAAATGTGATTCTCTCTTATGCACTTCAAATCCCTATGGTTGTTTAGTGTACACCTCCTCCTCAATAACCCAATTGAGGAAAGTTGTCTTCACATCAATCTGATGTATCCCCCACCCCATCTCTGAAGCGATAGATATAACAACCCTACTAGAGTGAATGTCTCCTCATAATCCACTCCCTACTCCCTCCTTTTGGGCAAACCCTTTGGCCACAAACCTAGCCTTGTACCTCTCGATGATGCCATCCACAATGTGTTTTATTTTCAAGATCTGTCTCAAACTGACCATTGATTTCTCCTCTAGCCTTGGCACAACATCCCACACATGATCGAGGCATACTCATCCACCATGGCATCTCTCCCAACCTGTTGGCATACTGCCTCCTAATTATTGTTAGGCTCAAAGTCAATGATGTCATTCATGAGCTCCAGGAAACAGAGAAATTGTCTAGAAGGTCTACTCTCCCTAAAAGTGTTCCCAGGAGCCTCCATGTGCTTCTAAGCATCTCCCAGTGTCTGCTCAATCCATCTAGGTCTCCTCCTCACAGAAGTAGAAGTTGCCTCCTACTCCTCTTGACCAGAAGATCGAGTACTTGTTGTTGGTGCTGTGAAAAATCCTTAAACACGAGAATCCCTACTGTAGCAACTAATGATATTTCTCCTACTTGTTAGATTTACATGAAAAAGTTATTTGCAGTTGCTTACGACAAACATCGAAATACACACACTGCAGCCTACACCATTTAAAATAATATATTGAAGTAAGAAACTGAACAATAGAGAAAAGATACAACACAAGTGACACAATTGTTTTTGGACAAACGTCCCCGAAAAAACCCAATGCGAGAAAACCAGTGCAGCAGATCTAAGAGTTCTTATTATTAAGCAGAAGTTATTTCTGAATACAACCTTTGGATGCCTTGCTGGCAATCTAGCGCAGAGAATATCACTCCACAGAAGAAATTAGTGAGGTTACCTCACTCTACACTGCAAATCTCAATTGATCCCCCAGCTGAACTAACGAGTCCTCGGCTACTTCTGCACTACCCCTGCATGGGCTTGCGTCAGCCTCTAAGGCACTGTGTCACCTCTGTTGGGAATCGATTTGGTCTCTAGAGTTGATTCCAGCCCTCCCAACTCAGAACGTCAGCCTCTCAGCAAATCTCGAACTTTTGCATGAAGGCTTCTGCGACACTCTGCGTCGGCCCTGTGTGAGCCCTTCTTGGCTCTACATCACCCTCTCTGCCAACTACATTGCCTCCTTTGTGTGTCTCTCTGCCTCTCTACTAAGTATTCTTGGCTCCGGAGAAGATCCTCCAGCCAAAACTCTCTTTGCCCCTCTCTGCGTGATCACTACGAAATCACTGCGCTGCCTCTAGCTTCAGCAATTCGATCTGACTAATCAACTCTTGGTGTGTCTTCCAAATGACCCTCAAGCCTCCTTAAATAATCTCCTCATTGACATTCAACGGCCCAGATTAGAAGCTAATTAATGGTTAAGATCGTTTATGCTTGATCCTCGTCTTCTTCTAGAAGTTACACCCACGGTTAGATTAATACCAATTAATTGTCTTAATTTCCTAAGTTTAGACTTAGGGTCCCATTAAAAATAATAAATTATTTTACTAAAATTGTCTCCGAGTGGAATTTACCAAAACCCTTTTTGGGTTCTTTGGAATACTTGTGCCCAAGCCTCCTTGCAAAATTTGAGACTTAGAGCACATCCGATGCTACCAGAAATCAACACTCCCTCTTAGCGAGGAATATGCTCTAGCAATGCCTCCCACTGAAGCATCACCCTGACTTCACAACATCATCCTATGTGCTGCTAATGTCTAACAAGTTGTCCACCAACTACTGCGTCGTTGCTGCAACTGTACTGTTGTTGACACTGCCACTGTCAACACTGCATTCGTACTACATCTCCCTCTGAATTTATGCATTTGTGTTGTTGTTGCCACTGCCACTGCCAACTACCCCTGCACTGCAAATTGTTGTTGCTAATGCATCAACAACAGAAAAGCATCCCAATTAACTGAAATAGATGCATCTCAATGCTGAAGATATGACTACTGCTAGTCCCACGCTATCCCTCTGAAGCCACTCCATTGTTGCTGCTACCTACTGATACTGCACTGCTGCAACTCTACACTACGCTGCTCAATATTTAGCGTTCTATCCACTACATATGTTGCTACAAAACTCCTCTACACCAATTGACACTTAGTTCATCGTGCTACTATTGATCTGGGCTCTCGTAGCAAGGAATTGATCCGAGAGGTGGACTCCTCAAGGATCATGCCCATCTGTAGCTCTTTCAAACTACAACTCCAAATCAGCCCACCTCCCTCGTGGAGGTATCTCGACTGTCATGGTTGTTAATTTTAAGTATGTTCTATGCTGATAGCAAATTTACTTCAATTTTCCATATTAGCTCAATATCAATTCCAAATTAGCAATCACATTTAGCATGATAGTAAAATGCAAATAGAACATAAGCATAAATCGCAGAAGACAAGTCAAGACAAGAGGACACAAGATGTGCCAACCCGAGACAAACCCCAATGTGGGGAAACCCTTGATCAATTCTTCTTATATGTTCTTCAATAGTTTAGTAGAGAGAGAGATAGTACATATACATCAGAAGTCAACATTTTGACTTATCTAAATAAGATCAGAGATCTTCTCTAAGAAGATGTCACATGAGATAGCTGATCTGCACACAGGTGATTCCCTCACTTAGTTGTACCTATTTGTGTTGCACCCAATCATCATGTTGGACCTCATTACTATATTGCACAACATCATACCATGTGCATCATCACTGTGCTGCACCATGTTGCACCATCACTGAGTTGTACCTCATCATTGTGCACTATGATGCACTACTCACAGTTGTCTCTAACACCATGCAACATCCAACTGTTGCTTCTAAAACATGTTGCGCCATGCACCTTACAACACCATGTTGTTGCAATCAATGTTTTAAAAACCAGAACCGGTGACCGAACCAGCCCACCTAATGAACCGAGTTACTGACCATAACCGGTCGAACCGGGACTAGTTAGGTCTAAATGAACCGGGATTGGTTAGGTCTAAACGAACCGGTTTTAGAAAAATACATTAAATAATTAATTTTTAATGGAAAAAACTATTTTTAAGATTTACAACCATGATTCCAAGCCAATAGAGACAAAATATGCAAATGTTACTCATTTATATACCATGTAAAGGTGAATATATCAAAATGGCACCAAGTGCAATACATATCATCGACAAAATACATAAGCAATGAGGCTCTAAATGGCCTCTAGAGTGTAAAAACAAAGCCTACAAACTATGGGGCCAGTGGCCTACTACAAGACTCAAGTCTACATATATGATAATAGTGATCAACATTATCACTTGAAACTTCTCATGAGTCATCATGATCAAACTCAGTTGGTTGAGTCTCGACTCCCAAACTTTGCAGTGACAAACTTCTCTATTGGTTGAGTGACTTGAGTCTCAAACTTCTGAAGGTATTCTGCCCTAATATGCCCTATTACTTCATTTGGTGCTCCACATGGCTTTACATGGCCTATCCCAGCCAAGTGTTGCTTGAACCTGTTAATACCCCCTCCTTCAACGGATTTTTGGCAATTTTTGCAGATCATTTTGCCATCAATCATATCACAATGAGCCCATGCAGTATCTTTGGCTTTTGGAGGCATGATGACTACTACTTAGCTTAAACTCTCTGTTGTTCCACTACTCCAGCGAAAACTCAACACTCTCCAAGCTCCCAAGCAAACTCATAAACACTCCAAATGAGATGTGTGAGACAAATGAGAGGGAGAAGGGCCTCTTAAAGGCCTGGAGAGGGTGTTTTTGGAGGGAAAGGACCCTTACTTTCCCTCCCAAAACCCTAAACCACCTTGGATAAGCTGTTTGGGTCCTCCGTGAGCATGGCAAGTAATCGGCCAGTTTAGGACGGAACCAGCCAGTTCCGTCCTAAATCGGCCGGTTAGAACCGGTTAGGGCTAAAAATCGGCCAAATGACCTCGCTGACCAGGTTTTTCAGCCGGTTCCGACCGGTGGCCTTGCTGACTGGCAGGTTTGATCGGTTACCGATTAGGACCGGCCGGTTTTAAAAACATTGGTTGCAATATACCATGCTGTTGCATCCATCACATCATGTTGCACCCCTTTTGAGGTATTCAACACTCCATGTTAACCCAACACGTGGCTCCCACAGGCTGCTCCAAATCTAGTCAATATCCTAGACCCAAAGTACCTCTAACATTGCTCCAAATATGATTGACACTTTGTTGTTCCTGACTATTCCTGTTAGGGCACTTAGGCATACTGTTGCAGCCCTAAACTCCTCTCAACAGTCCTCGAATAGCCCTCCAAAAACTGCGGACTAGGCAAGGAGAGATGCTCCTCCTCCACGCTGAAGGTAAGGGCTCAAGGCAACCCTCAAATCTGCCCACACTAGATTAGCAGTACTGTTGTCCTGGTTAGGGCAAGTGCGTGCTACAACTTCCCTTCATAAACCGACTTGACAACCTTCTCTTTGCTGCGACATAGGCTAGGAGGTACACCTTCTTTGTGGGCTATTGTTCTAGGCAATTGCCATCCCTTAACAACCCAAATTTAGGCCTGCGGCCTACCTCAAATGGTTGCAGCTCTCCTACACCCCACCAAAACAACCTCATCTTGGCCCTGAAATAGTCTGCAATACTCTCAACAGTCTCGGCCTTCCTCCAAGGGACCTCAGCCCCTCTCCCAACAACTTGGACCCCGAAAAACAGCAAGCTCAGACCATGTTATTCCTTCCTCATTATTGTTGCGGCTAAGGCACAAGAGAATGACTACGTTTAGGGCATCATTGTGACTGTGTTTAGGGCTTCATTGTGACAACGTTTAGGGCTTCTCCATGGGGCAATCTTAAGGCCTCTTGAGGCTGAGATAAGGGTTGTCCTTTATGACAGCGTAGAGCTTTCTCATCTCCTAAGATAGCGTAGAGCCTTCTCCATTAGGGCAACGTTGACTCTTAGGATCTCTCCTCCCACCAAAACCCAAAGACAAGTGGAGAGGAAGAGATCACAAGAAGAGTGTGTACAAATGACTAGCAAACCACCTCTTTTTATACTAAAACGTTGAGCACATGTGGGGACAATTTGGTTGCTGGCCGACCTTGACGAATTGTCCCATAACACAAATAAATTCATATCTCCATGAATACATGTCGGAATTGGATGATCTTTAGCTCAATCCTACACCTCTCGACGAGAGGAATCCAAGAAAAATATCAGCTGCCATAAATAAGATGACCCACATGGAGTTTGGCCCTAGTTGCCAATTTTAACACTCCCTCTCAACTAGGGAGAACTCCATCTGCTAATCCATTTGCCAGACTGTATTATCTCTTCCATCAATGCCCTATATTGCTCTGTTGAACTATGAATAAGAAGAAATGATCAAGAATGTATCATAGCATCCTCTACTGACCCGAAGTCAGTCCTATATAAAAGAGTGTCCCATACCACGTTTACTAATCTGAAATCAGTTCCAAATAAAGAGAGTGTATCATACCACTCTTACTGATCCAAAATCAGTTCCCAATAAAGAGAGTGTATCATAGCACTCTTACTGATTTGAAATCAGTTCCAAAAGAGAGTTAGTTATATTACTCTTACTAACCCGAAGTCAGTTCCAATTGATCCCATATCAATATCATCCTAGCATAGGGAGTACGATAGTAACACGATGCGTCCATCGGTACTACTATGGTCCCTATCCTCATTTCCTTACTCATTGGCCAGATGAGAGGTACTTCCCATGAGTCCCAGACTGCATGGGTAGGATATCTCAGTAGGAGAAGGATGAACCACTCATCCTGCCTACACGTCGCCAAGGATATCCTAGGGGAAGGCTGAACCACTCACCCTGTACACAACAAATCACTAGGGAAACACTGAACCACTCACCCTATGACTGTGTCTCGACAGGAGAAGGATGAACCACTCATCCTGCCTACATAGCAAACCACTAGGGGAAAGGTTGAACCACTTACCCTATGGTTGCTCATTACTCCAAGATCCACCCCCGAGCCCCCCAGAGCTCCCAAAGCTCAATGTCCATATCATACAGGACCCTTAGGAGAGAATCTCTCCACGACTCCTAGTCGTTCTCAGAAAATCAAGAATTTGACCTTTCCCAGGGGCTTCGATAGAATATCAACGACCTGCACATAAGTCCCAATGCGATGGAGCCTTCTTGCTCCTCGATGTACCATATCCTAGATAAAGTGGTACCTGATGTCTATATGCTTGGAGCAATCATAGAATACAGGATTCCTCAACAATCGAATCCCCCTCTACTTGTCACAGAAGATCACGATGGTATCCAGCACGTGTCCAAACAACTCACTGAAGAGCTTCCACAACCAGACAACTTCACAAGAGGCCATACTCATAGCTATGTATCCGACCTCATCGGTGCTCAAAGCAACCGACTTCTGCTTCCTGCTCATCCAGGGTATCGAAGCAGAACCCAAAGAGAACCAGCACTCAGAAGTGGTCTTGCGATCCTCCACATTGCCTGCCTAATCAACATCAGAATAATCATGCAGCTTCACATTTCCGGCAATGTATCTCAATCCATGAGAGATTATGCCCTAAAGATATCTCAAATGATTCTTGGCACCAATCCAGTGAGGCTCAACCATATATGAGCTCAACATGCTAACTGTAAAACATATATCCAGATGGGAGTTCACCAAGAACATCAATGCTAGTATGAGTTTATGAAACTCAGAGGCATTTCCCAAATCAAGTCCGGCATTACTACCGCATAACTTCTTAAAGTTAGGCTTCATCGAGGCAGTGACGGGCTTGCAGTTCACCATTCCAAATCCGGAATCCAACTCCCTCTTACTTTTGCAAATGGGAGGGTCTACACCTGTCAAAAAGAGGTCGTCCTCATAAGGTACCAGTATGAGAGGTTTATCATCCACAACCTTAAAGCAATGGTTTGGATCGGCTTCACTCCTAATGAGTCTCAGCTTTATTAGCTAGCAATCAATCCTCTCATATCAAGCCTGGGGTGCTTGCTTCGAGCCATAGAGGGCTTTCTTCCACCTGTATACATGAGATTCCCGAACATGAATCTCAAACCCCTCGGGTTGTTCCAAACATATGGACTTGCTACATGAGGGGAATGGTCCCCTCGTAAGATTTTCCTTCAGTACATCTCGGACATGTACCTCCATGCTCTTCTTGAATTCAAGCTTCCCTTTCACCATCTTACTCACATCGGGTAGGTCCTTATAATGAGGATGGGCAAACCTCCGGTGCCATTGAAAAGATGTGTCACACGACATGGTCCCCAATGGACTTCCTACAACTTGAAAAAGCATATTTGAAAATTCCATTTTTACACATGTACCTTTCCATTGATGAATGCCACTTTGAAACCTTTGACTTCCATTGCCGAAAAGGACACCAGGTTCTTCTTGAGATCAGGGACATACAAAACTTCTTGTAAATGAATCGTGTTACCCTCATTCAATTAAGGGGTAACATTCCCTACACCCTTTCCGGGATAGGTGGCATTGATTTCAAGTATAATCCCCATGATTATTTCCATCTCTACCAAATTAGAGAGAGCTTCCTTCTATCCAAAGAAGTGCCTTGAAGCACTACAAACAATAAACCAGATTCCCAACGAGTCTGGAGGAGAAGTAGTGGAGAGGGCCAATATAAGATAATACTTCTTTAGCTTATCATAAACAACATTTGATTCTTCATACCTAGAGTTCCTTGCTTTCTTTGAAGAGTCGGCCATTTCCTTGATGACCTGCATTACCTTTCATTCCTCCAATCATTGAAGATGTCCTTGGAATGATTGTTATTATCATCAAGTGATGTCTCCCTACCATTCGAACACTTCTTCGCATAATGGCCGAACTTATTGCAAGCAAGGCATCTGCCTTTCCTTCCACCCTTAGATCCGTACTTCCTATTGAAGTGATCTTTAGGTAGGCCATCAAATGCTTCCGCTACGCCACTCGAATAATATTCTCAGCTTCGACTTCACCCTTGGTGAATTTGAAGAGGGATGAGGAACCCATTGAGCCTTTTTGTCCTTTCCAACTGTCTTCGGCGATTGCTCTTTCACTCTTACTTGGGCTTTGTCTTCACCTCAGCTCTAATACCATGTTAATTTTAGGTATGTTCTATGTTGATAGCAAATTTACTTCAATTTTCCATATTAGCTCAATATCAATTCCAGATTAGCAATCACATTTAGCATGATAGCAAAATGTAGATATAACATAAACATAAATCGCAGAAGACAAGTCAAGACAAGAGGACTGAAGATGTGCCAGCTAGGGACAAACCCTAATGTGGGGAAACCCTGGATCAATTCTTCTTATATGTTCTTCAATAGTTCAACAGAGAGAGAGATAGTACATATACATTAGAAGTCAACATTTTGACTTATCTAAATAAGAGCAGAAATCTTCTCTAAGAAGATGTCACATGAGATAGTTGATTAGGACATAGGTGATTCCATCACCTAGTTGTACCTATCTGTGCTACACCTCACTGTGCTGTACCCAACCATCATGTTGGAGTCTGGACCTCATTATTATGATGCATACATCATACCATGTGCATCATCATTGTGCTGCACCATCACTAAGTTGTACCTCATCATTGTGCACTATGTTGAACTACTCACAGTTGTCTCTAACACCATGCAGCATCCAACTGCTACTTCTAAAACATGTTGCTCCATGCACCTTATAGCACCATGTTGTTGCAATATACCATGTTGTTGCATCCATCACATCATGTTGCACCCCTTTTGAGGTATTCAACACTCCATGTTAACCCAACACGTGGCTCCCACAGGCTGCTCCGAATCTTATCCAAATCTGGTCAATATCCTAGACCCAAAGTACCTCTAACATTGCTCCAAATCTGCTTGACACTTTGTTGTTCCTGACTGTTCTGGTTAGGGCACTTGGGCATACTGCTGCAGCCCTAAACTCCTCTCAACAATCCTCGAACAGCCCTCCAAAAACTACGAACTAGGCAAGGAGAGATGCTCCTCCTCCATGCTAAAGGTAAGGGCTCAAGACAGCCCTCAAATATGCCCACACTAAATTAGCAGTATTGTTGTCTTGGTTAGGGCAAGTGCGTGCTACAACTTCCCTTCATAACCTGACTTGACAACCCTCTCTTTGTTGCGGCATAGGCCAGGAGGTACACCTTCTTTGTGGGTTGTTGTTCTAGGCAACTGCCATCCCTTAACAACCCAAATTTAGGCCTGTTTTGGGAGGCTAGGCCTGCGGCCTACCTCAATTGGCTGCAGCTCTCCTACAGCCCACCAAAACAACCCTCATCTTGGCACTAAAACAGTCTGCAATACTCTCAACAGTCTCGGCCTTCCTCCAAGGGACCTCAGCCCCTCTCCCATCAACTTGGACCCCGAAAAACAGCAAGCTCAGACCATGTTGTTCCTTCCTCATTATTGTTGCAGCTAGGGCACAACAGAATGACTGCGTTTAGGGCATCATTATGACTGTGTTTAGGGCTTCATTGTGACTACATTTAGGGCTTCTCCATGGGGCAGTGTTAAAGCTTCTTGAGGCTAAGATAAGGGTTGTCCTCCATGACAGCGTAGAGCTTTCTCCTCTCCTAAGATAGCATAGAGCCTTCTCCATTAGGGCAGCACTGACTCTTAGGATCTCTCCTCCCACCAAAACTCAAAGACAAGTGGAAAGGAAGAGATCACAAGAAGAGTGTGTACAAATGACTAGCAAACCACCTCTTTTTATACTAAAACGTTGAGCACATGTGGGGGCAATTTGGTTGTTGGCCAACCTTGACAAATTGTCCCATAACACAAATAAATTCATATCTCCATGAATACATGTCAGAATCGGATGATCTTTAGATAAATCCTACACCTCTCGATGAGAGGAATCCAAGAAAAATATCAGCTACCATAAATAAGATGACCCGCATGGAGTTTGGACCTAGTTGCCAATTTTAACAATGGTGAACTCCTCCTCCTCGATCTTCGCGGTGCAGCCTTTGGATCGTACTTCTCATCTTTATCCTTCTTCCTGAGAGGGCACTGTGTTGCGTAGTGACCTATTTCACCACACCTGAAGCATTTGATCTTCGAGAGGTCCTTCTTCCGCCTCGGCTGCTCTTGTTGCCCCTTAGATGCAAGGGCTACATTCTCTTCCTCCTCCTTGGGCTTCAACCCACTGTTGTTGCTTTGTCAAGTTTACACTCAAGTCTCTCCTCAACTCCTCTTGTTTATGAGTTGCCCACATCTCATCCCAATTTGGCAAAGTCGCCCTGCCCAGGATGCTCTAGACAAAGACTTCACACTCCTCTGAGGTTGAATTGAGGGCCAGTCTAACCAACTCGAACCCTTGAGGTGTAAACCCCACAACTGCTAACTCGTGTTGGGTCTCATGAAGCTTTGTGAGTAACGGATCTATGCACTCCCCCTTTTGCATCTGTGTTGATCTCAATTTCTGCTCTAAGTACATCTTCCGTGACTCGGAAGATCCTTGATACAGTGTTGCTAAGGCATCCCACATCTCCTTAGCAGTCCCTCTACTAGCGACATGACAAACCGCATGATCCTTTACTCCATCCAGAATCATCCTCTTGGCCTTCACTATTTCTGTTCGATACTTCTTCAGCGGATCTGGATTTGCAGGCATAGCCACCACGCTATCAACATAGGTCTTGAGAGAATGCTCATCTAGAAGGAGTGACATCCTTGTCTTCCAGATGACGTAGTTGGATGCTCCATCCAACCTGTCCTTATCTCTCAGCCCACTGGTTGCCATTTCTACCACGAAAATGTCGAACAGCTCCTATTTGTTCCTTATTGTTATTGCTCAGCCAATAAGAAAACAAACTTCTTGGCGGGAAGTCTACTTAGGAAAAATTCCCTCACTGTGCTTCTCCTCTCTCTTTTGACGTCTTTCAGCCCAGCAATCTACCTGTCGAAAAATCTACGTCCCACCAGCTCTTCCTCACGCTGAGGATCAGTGCTGCTCCCTCTGCAATGGCAAGATTTCGATCTGGAAGCCCTTCCTCTCTGTCAACTCACTTAGAGAGAGTCTTTCCTCAAAATTTCAACCCTCCAGGATTGGACAACACAATTCCTCTTGGGATTCGAACTGCTGCCTTTTACAACTATTTCGATCCCTTTTTCTGCTCAGTGTTGGGTTCTCTGGCACTATTCTTCTTGTCTAACCTACACTACTCTAATACCATGTGAAAATTTCTTAAACCCAGGAATCCCTACTGTAGCAACTAATGATATTTCTCCTACTTGTTAGATTTACATGAACAAGTTATTTGGAGTTTCCTATGGAAAACATCGAAATACATGCACTGTAGCCTACACCATTTAAAATAATATGCCGAAACAAGAAACTGAACAATAGAGAAAAGATACAACACAAGTGATGCAGTTGTTTTTGGACAAACGTGCGTGGAAAAACCCAACGCGGGAAAACCGGTGCAGCAAATCTAAGGGTTTTATTATTAAGCAAAAGTTATTTTTGAATACAACCTCTGGATGCCTTGCTGGCAATCCAGTACGGAGAATATCACTTGGCAGAAGAAGTTAGTGAAGTTACCTCACTCTACACTACAAATCTCGGTTGAACCAACGAGTCCCCGGCTACTTCCACGTTGCCCCTCACCTCTGTTGGGAATTGATTTTCTCTCTGGAGCTGATTCCAACCCTCCCAACTCAGAACGTCAGCCTCCCAACAAATCTCAGACTTCTGCGTGAAGGCTTCTACACTGCTCTGCGTGAGCCCTTCCTGGCTCTGTGTCACCCTCTCTATCAACTACGATGCCTCCTTTGTGTGTCTCTCTGCCTCTCTACTGAGTATTCTTGGCTCCAGAGAAGATCCCCCAGCCAAAACTCCCTTTGCACCTCTCTGCGTGATCACTGCAAAATCACTACGCTACCTCTAGCTTCAGCAATTCGATCTGACTGATCAACTCTTGGTGTGTCTTCCAAATGACCCTCAAGCCTCCTTAAATAATCTCCCCGTTGACATTCAACAGCCCAGGTTAAAAGCTAATCAATGGCTAAGATCATTTATGCTTGATCTTCGTCTTCTTCTAGAAGTTACACCCATAGTTAGATTAATACCCATTAATTATTTTAATTTCCTAAGTTTAGATTTAGGGTACCATTAAAAAATATTAATTATTTTAATAAAATTGTCTTCGGGTGGAATTTCTCAAAACGTTTCTTGGGTTTGTTGGAATACACGTGCCCAAGCCTCTTTGCAAAATTTGAGACTTAGAGCACATACGATGCTACCACAAATCAACAAGTGTTGCTTGCCTCCCCTCAACCACCTTTGGAGCCTCTCGTTCCCGATCATTTGTCATCGTCAAAACCGTATCATGTGACTTCCTCAAGGCCCTTTGATCCTCAAATCTGACATCCCTGCTCACGACAATCTTCCCCCGTGATGGGATGTACACCCTATATGCCTTGGAAGTCTCATTGTAACCAACAAAAATTCCCTTCAATCCTACGGGCTCCAACTTTGTCCTCTTCTCTAATGGTACGTGGATATACACTAGACACCAAAAGATACGAAAATGCCACACCTTCAATTTCATTCCTGTCAACACCTCCTCGAGAGTCTCGTTCCCCAAGACTTGTTAGGACTCCAATTCTAAATATAGATCGTTATATTGCACGTCTCTACCCACAAGAAAATATGTAGATCCTAATCATGAATCATGACTTTAGCAGCCTCGACAATGGCCTTGTTTTCCTTTAAACAACCCACTTTGTTGTGGTTTGTAAGGAACTACCAATACTTTCTTGATTCCTGCCTCTCAGCAAAAGTACTAAAACTCATTAAACGAGTTGTCGCCTTAATCTAAACTTGGAATTATCATGGAGAAAATCTCTAACTCCACTTGGTGTAACCTTGGAGGCAAGTCTCAAGTTGAGGTTGTCACTCAATTCTCAACTCTTTGGTCTAGGCTTACTCCTAGTCGAAGCCAAGGGGGGTGGGCCCTACAAAATATCTAAGGCCCAACTAATTAAAGTTAATAAGTTAAATTCTAGGAGTTAAAAAGGTAACCAAGATACAATCCAACTATGTAAAACAACAATAGAAAAGGCATAATCATTGATTCCATGAACATAAATATGCACAAGTATAAATATTGCAAGATAAGAAAAGTAGACCAATGCCAAATGATAAGTACTTGTAAGCAAACGATCCAAGTGCAAAAGATAAACTTGAAAGTGAAGCTTGGAAAGTAAATTGCTTAAGGCATAGATACCCCACAAGACAAATACTCAGGAAAGATAAGCTTGCACAATACTTGAAATTATAAAGACATGGAATCAAGATGTTCAATAAATGATATATGCTTGCTTGAAAAGAAATAGCAACTGCCTCACGATAGATGAACTTTAAGAAACCACAATTGTGAGATGTATGTAGTAAATTTCTTTTGGTTAATTTTAGCTTAGGTTGGTTAGTTCTAAGATCTAAAGCAAGTTCCAAAAGAACTCATTCCCCAGACCTTATCCTCGTCGGGGACCCGATCTCAAAATAAGGAGGCAATTGGGGACCAAGGATCCCTAAGTTGCTACTTCAACCAACAAAAGTTGGAGGTGAGTTATTATTGCAAAAATTGACAAGTTGCTCACTAATCTAATGAAGAATTGCTTGCAAAATAAAAAGTGCTTGAAAAGTAAAGCAAAGCAATGAAATGAGAGATTAACTAAATTAATGAAATTGAGAGATAAGCAAGTTGCAAGAGTAAGTAAATCTATAAATTACCAAATTGCTTGAAAGTGAAACTAAGCTAACTAGATTGCACAAATAAATTGGAAAATTAGATTGCACAACTAAAGAAATTACAAAGTAAAGAAAAAGCAAGTAAAACTAAATTGCATGGAAATGATTTTAGTTTGTTGGTCTATTCTACTTTAGATTAGTTAATCAAAGCAACCACTCAAGCATCACATGAACACTTTCCCCAAATGGGGAAGGGGAAATGCCTAGCGGAAGAATCCCCTAACTCCCAATAAAAGTAGAATTTTATTAAATCCCTCTTATAGAATGACAGATGAGGAGAGTTTTGGGATAAAGGCTTACAACAAAGTCCTTTAAGTGAGCAAAATGCCTTCTTCCAAACAATTACAAGTTAGGAAATAAAAACAAAATGCATGTTACAAACAATCCCTCTTGAAGAGAAATTGAAAGATTTGGAGAACAAATATTACAACAAAGTCTCTTTTCAAGAAAAGAGAAAATGTGTTTTTCAAAATCAGAAGTGGACTCTTGATAGATCAAAGATTGAAAAGGAACATTTGATAAAGCTGCAGAGAGTAAATGTTGATGGTTTTCCAAGGGGTGGTTTCAAATTTTTCCTGAATGCTCCAATCCCTCCATGTTAGCAAACTAACCAGCACTCTTTCTCCTTCAAAAGTCTGTTATAAATCAGCAAGAAAAGAGAGTTAGTAGGTGCTCAAAAGTAGATTAGAAATTCCTAGGATCATTACCATATAACAAGCAAAAATTCTGAGTCAAAAAGAGTTTAAAATTAATTTTTATACTATCCGACCTAGAGAAAGCCAAGTTTCCTTGGCTTTTCTTGATAAATCTACTGTTGTTTGAACAACAGTAGATATATCAGCCTTTAAGCTAGATAAAACAATGAAATTTCCCAAGAAAGGTAACAAAAGATTTTGGAAATGAATTGAAGGAAAGAAAGAAAACCTTGGGGAGCTATGAAGCCCTTTCAAAGTCTTATTTGCAATTGATATTTGGCAGTCCTTTGGAAATGTTTGGTTGGATGAGATAAAGCCATCCTTCGTGTCTTGAAGGTGGTCGATCCAATCGAGGATTTGGCCAGCTTCAAACTAGAGAAGTAAAATAGGTGTGAATCTTGCAAAAGAAATGAGTTGAAATATGCTATTAAGTACATATAACAACTAAGTCTAGCTTGTGAAATTTGCAAAAGAAGTAGTAAATAGATACTACTCTTTCCCTAAGATAATATTGTCCCTTCAAGGGCCTATGCATACAAGATGAGAGCAATTCAATCAAAGCATATAATAATACAAGTTTACCGCCACCATAGTCAAACCAATGACACCATTCCTTGACCTCCAAAGACTTTCTTCTTTATTGATAACAAATGGGCAAAAATTTGAGCATAATAAACCCAAGCATAAAGCTTCCTACCATGGGAAACGATAAACCCAACAAGTTGATTTATACAAAAGAATGGAGAGAATCCCAATGTAAGCCAATCAAACAAGTATCAAAGATGGTGATCATCCCAAGGATAGGTTGAATCTCCAAGGTGGGTAAATGCTAGAAATTTGATTGCTAGGGCATCAAATTTCGGCCTCCTTGGGAACAAATTTGGCTAATCTTTATCATCCTATACTCCATATTCCCAAGGGACAAGGCACTAATCCAATTTGTTGGTGATCATTCTTTTCTCCATATTTTCTCTCCCTCAATTCAGCCCTTAAGGCTAAGTTAGGAAACTAGGGCTTGGTGTGAATCCCTAGGCAAGAGGAATTTTGGTGGTTGGAGAGCCTAAACATCAAGAGGATAGTATTTGCCACAAAATCCATCTTTTTGGAGAGTATCCACTTCAATTTCATCCATAAATTTCCTTGTCCTAGTTGTTTGCCCAAGAGGGAAACCCTGGTTCTCCTTCAACTTAAGGGCTTCCTTGAAGGTTTCATGAGCCTTGGCATAGGGCATAGCTAGTATACATTGTAAGAAACCTTTTCTCCTAGCCTTGACCCATGGTTACTCCAACACTTGTCAAATTTATCAAACCCTAGGTCTTGTGCCCTCTATTCTAGATCTCATCATAGAAAGTGAATTGCTTCACTGTGAAGCCGTGGACCTAAGTTGTGTCTTTCTTGAAGAGCTCCTAGCGAGATCATTTCACACATTAACCATAGAATATCTATTATAAGTGATCTCTCTCCTACCGAGACTCCTCCCATCAGTGAAAATCTGTAAATAGTAGGCACTTTTGGTTGTGGTGGCAGTGGGACACTACCCCATTGTTGCTTCTTGGTCTAGCTTATGGTTTGTAGGGTTTCCCTCCCCAAGGCCTGCTAGATTTTGCGGCAACACATCCCACATTTATTTCATTGTCTTCTTCTCCAAGACATGTGGAATTAGGTGGTCTTTAACTCCATCCCTAATACTCCTTTGCTTCTTTCATTTAATGCAAGTCTAGGGGAATTGGATCTAAAACTAGTGGAACTATGGTATTCACGAAGCTCCACAATTTATTTTCCTTGAGGACGATTGTGATTTGAACCCTCCATTGAAGATAATTTGACGACCCTTCCGGTCTGTCTTCATATCGAACAGTAGTAGCCATAGTGGATTAAACCCTTAAACACTTGCTTGCTAAAGGCTTGCAATTTCTTGAACCGGTACATGTGTCAACAGCCCTTGGTTTTGTACTTAAAGACTACTACTCTAATACCATGTTATTTTTATTGAACCCAGGTCAAATTTAATGTCCAATAAAATTATCATCAAAACAAAAATAAAAATTAATTTCTTCATATCTGAATTTTATGACAAGAAATATATTGGGTTCCTAACTCAGTATGCACAACAGAAATAAAAAAATAGAAAACTGGCACATAAAAATTGTTTGACACAGTTTCACCCTAGAAACACCAATGTGGGGAAAACCAGCGAACGTTAGCTTCTTATTCAGCATCATAAAATTGGTTACAGCAAGTACAGCACAAGAATTTTTAGCAGCAAATTTACTTCAAGAGTTTCCCTATACGGCCCAGCTTTGTGCAGCCTCTTCAACCTAGTGAACTCGTATAGCTCCAGCACAATTCGGCCTATATGACCCAACAGAATCAGCGTGAACAGACCAGTGAAAATCAGCCTATATGGCCCAACCAAATAGACCCAACAATTTCGCCTGGTACGGCCCAACTTAGCTCAATCAAATCAGCCCAATTCGCCCCTGTCAAATTGACACAGTTTCACCCTACTGAATTGACCTGAACAGCCTGGGTAATTTAGCCTCCTTACCCGCTCATTGCCTAGGAAATTATCTTATTTGATGCTGCTCACTTTGTTGTTAGTTCGACCTCCCGCTTCAGCTGAATACCCAGTTCTAGTGCCAGTCAACCTACCTCTCAAACAACATATTTCCTCTTTTATAATTTTCTGACCTATCTCCAAAGTGATGGAGGGCTAACATTGCATCTCCACACTTGAGATCTATGGTCAGAATATCCTTTCAAGTTGGTCCTTTTAACATTATAAAAATTGGCCAATAAAGTCAAAAATTAAATTAATGACTTTATGCCTAAGGTCCAAACATGGGAAATAATTAAATAGTTGTTGTGAGAGAATCTCTGGTGATTTTGTGCATGTCATGGCACTTGACCAATGCAAAATCAACTTCCAAGCTACATTTTCAAAATGTATCACCTGCCCAATGCGCATATGAAAAACCTTTCAACATGAAGTTATCATTCTTTTCCAATACAACACCAAACTATAAGGTACTTTCGAAGTATCTAAGTATTCTTATTGTTGCATTCCAATGTGTTTTCCTAGGACAATTTAAAAATCTTGATAACATTCCAACTGCAAATGTTATGTCAGATCTAGTTCTTGGAATTGTTCTTGGATTAAATAGTTTCCCACAGGTTCGAGCTAGGAGCAGAGAAGTTATCGTAGTTGTCGTGGTCGAAGTTGTTAGTCTCCCACAAGTTTGAGCTAGGAGCAAAGAAGTTATCGTAATTGTCGTGGTCGAAGTTGCCGTAGTTGCCGTAGTTGTCGTGGTTGACGTTGTCGTAGTTGCTGTGGTCCAAGTTGTCGTAGTTGTTGTTGATTTAGGGTAGCATTGGATGTGCTCTAGCCATGAAAATTGGTGGAGAGATTAAAGAGAATAAGATCTCCAAGACCCAGAAATCGTTTTGGAAAATTCCATCTAGATGAAAAGTTATAAAAATAATTAATACTTTTAATGTAGTCCTAAGTCTAAACTTAGGAAAATAAAAATATTAATGGGTATTAATAAAGATAAGGATGAGAAGCTTCTAAGAGACGAAGATCAAGTCTATGTTAATATTAGCCGTTGATTAGGGACTTAATCTCGGTCGTTGATTCATCAACAGGAAAAGTATAAGAGAAGGCTTGAGGGTCAGTTGGAGATATACTGAGAGAGACCAGTCAGTTCGATTTCTAGTGCAAGGTTTACTGAAAAATTCGAACTAGAGGTCTGGATTGCAACACGAGGTAGGGAGTATGGATCAGAAAGGCAGGGATAGTGCCAAAGGATCAGCACAGAGGTCAGAAAGGCAGAAGCAGAGCCACTCAGGAAGACGTGGAGGCAACAACACTGCGCAATCACTGGAGGGCCTGCGTGGGTGACGCAAAGAGGCCCAATGCTAACACAGAGAGGCAAAGTGCTGACGCAGAGGGTCTGGGAGTTGTGCAGAGGCTAGTTGGTCTGACGCTGAGCCTAGGAGAGGTGTCAGAATTTATCTCAGTCGAGTGAGCCAGTTTGGCACCCAGTGTACTCATAAAGTTGTTTAATAATAATATCCTCCTCTACTGCACCGGTTTTCCTGCATTAGGTTTTTCGGGGACAATTGTCCAAAAACATCTGTGTTGATGTGTTTGATTCTTTTGCATGTAGTTGTCTCTGTATTATGGTGTGATATCTGCAGTAATATTTATTTTAATATTTACTTAAGTGTTTTTGTAAATAACTTATTGGAAAATAAGTAGGTGAAATAAATCAGTTGTTGCAGTGATAAAATTTTTACATGGTATTAGAGCAAGTAATCAGAAACAGGAAGGGAAAATCAATCATGGGTCGAACCATGATGCAGAGGCATCTACGTCAGGAGACTCGCGCAAATTTTTAGAAAATTGCACAAGAGACAGTAATTTCGATTTCTCTATGTTGGCTTCCAGATTGGAAGAAGAAGTTGCTTGTGTGACAAGCTCTGCATCATCAGAGGTATGGTATATAGACAGTGGAGCCTCCTGGCATATGAAAGGAATCCGAGAATGCTTCTCAGATTATCGGGAGGAAAGGATGAATTTTCAGATCACCATGGGGAATAAGGCAACGTGTACACCAGTGGGGAAGGGTACCATAGTTTTTCAAATAGAAACAGGAGAGTGGTTCCATGCTACCAATGTGCTACATGTACCAGGACTGGGGATGAACTTACTTTCCGTATCACAACTTCAAGGCAAGGCTATGATGTTTTCTTCATCAAGGAGAAAGTATATGTCAAACACCCGAGATGGAAAAAGAAAGTGCAGATTGGATTCAAAAGTAACAGGTTGTACAGATTACAACTAGAATCACCAATGGCACTGATAGGCAACAATGGAGACAAGGATTTGAACGAACAATGGCACAAAAGAATGGGACATTTGCACCATGGGGCTATGAGAATTCTCAGAAAAACTGTAACAGGAGTTCCAAATCTTAGTACAGAACGAGATATGTATGCAGAGGATGTGCTCTGGGCAAGTATGCCAAAGTGGCATTTCCTAGCAGTAAAAACAGGGCCGAGAGTGTACTAGGATTGATACACTCAGATATCTACGGACCTATGTCCACTAAAGCTCTTACTGGTGCCGAATACTTCGTCACCTTCATTGATGACCACTCAAAGAAAACTTGGATTTATTTTCTGAAAACCAAAGACAAGGTTTTCTGTCGATTCAAAGAGTTCAAGGCTCTGGTGGAGAACCTAACAACGAAGAAAATAAAAGTTTTGCGCTCAGATAATGGTGGAGAGTATGTCGATAAGGACTTCACTGACTTTTGCGCTAAGGAGGGCATCAGAAGAGAGTGGACAGCTCCTTACAATCCGGAGCAGAATGGAGTAGCAGAAAGGAAGAACAGGACTATCGTGGAAGCAGTGAGGGCCATGATGTATGATCAGGATATGCCAAAATTCTTGTGGGCGGAAGCATGCAACACAGCAGTCTAGGGCAAGGTTACCCCAGAGAAAGTCTTCACTGGAAAGACTCCTGAAGTCAGCCATTTCAAGATATCTGGGAGCTTAGCATATTGTCGTATACCCGAGGAGAAAAAGAAGTTAGATCAAACTGCAAAGAAAGGATATCTAGTGCAATGTTGCACGAAGCGGGAGCGAAGCAGAAGCGCGAAGCGGAAGTGCGGAGCGCGGAAGCGTCATTTTCCAAAAATCTATGAAGCGAAGCGTCCGCGGAAGCGTCTGCTATATAATATTATTTTTATATTTTTTTGCAATTTATACTCAAAACAAACATCCCAAAATACCAAATTAATTGTAGAAGACAGAACATGCATATTTTGCATAAATCAAGATAGATATGGCATCCTGATTCCATTGTAGTTACTAGTAATGTACAACAATCATCTATATTCTAGCTATTACAAACATACATCAAATTTTTAAGCATATTATAAAACATAAAACATTTAAGCATATTATAAAACATAAAACCTAGAGCATATTATGATTTATCTAGCAAGTGAGCAACTGTCAACATTTGTCATGTCCAAAATTCAAATAATAATGGTTACAAAATATGTCACTTGGTCACCGCCAAGCCAAAAAGGTTCAAAATTCAAATTCACAAGTCTACAAGTCTAATGAGTAATCTATGACAAAAAGTAGTAGATTGTGAATATATCTACTAATCTCTCCTCCTTCCAGCACGAATAGAACGTGGTGGTGGGCCTCCACGTGGTGGCAATGAAGAAGATGGTGCCTCTGGAAGTCGTGGCACTGAAACTAATGAAGAAGAACCCCCTGCTGTTGGTGTTGAACCATGGAACCTAGGAGTAGGAACCAAGGGACCAGATGGGGGTGGTGGTGGCATATCAACACGATCATCATCATCCTAGAATCGCTCAAAAAATTCATGCAAAAAAAAAAATAGTTAACAAAAAAATTAAAAACGTGAATTAGAGAAATGCTTTATAAGGAAAAATTGGAAAATTCATACCACAATGG
>APFE031032856.1:122941-170837 GCA_000404065.3 Pinus taeda | reverse complement strand
TACTAGCCTAAAATCCTTGTTTCTAATTGGTCAACTCATCCCATTGAGCAAAATTCATCGAGTTTTGACCCGAGAGAGCCTTCTCATACCTCATAGGGCTAGCTACGAGGTGAAATGGTTTGATGTAGCCTTGAGAGTTTGTCTATCTCAGCCTAGGTGAATTCCAAGCGCTAACACTATCCAAGGTCTCTCAACAGTTTAGGCACCGCAATGCCATGGACTAGATTCCTAACTAGGGAAATCTATCCAAGTAGGACTAAGATGGACTAAAACTTTTAGCGTTTCTAGGTACTATCAGGCTTACTTGTTAACCATCAACCCAGGGATCTAGGTGTGTATCCGAGGTCAGAGCTCCATGACCAATGCCACCCTCCCTACTTTGGGAACTAGACATCAACATATAGTGTCGACCAGATGTCCTCCCAAGCAATATGTCTCACACTCAACAAATCTTTTCCAAACTTTTATCATCGTCAACAAAATCAGCAATATCAACTAAACCAAGAATGCTTCTAAGATTTTCAAACTTCTTATTGGGAAGAGACTTTGTTAGTATATCAGGATCCTGATTGTTTGTCAGGACATACTATAGCTTCACGATCCCACCCTGCACCAAGTTCCTGATATAGTGGAACTTATTGTTGATATGCCTCGTCCTAGCATGAAACACTGGATCTCCAGACATCTTGATACAACTTTCATTATCACAATTAATCACAGTAGGATCCAGAGGCTTCTCGAACAAATTTGTCAGAAGCTTCCTCAACCATACAACCTCCTTTCCTACTTCGCATGCAGCCACATACTATGCTTCAACACTACTCAAAGCAACGAGATCTTGTTTTCTACTCATCAATGAAATCATGGCAAATCCCAAACTAAAGCATCCTCTGATAGTGCTCCTTCCATCGGTCTCACTACCACCCCAATCAAAATCTGTGAAGCCAATCAACTTGACTTCCTTGCTATTGTACTTTAGGCAGTGATGTATCATACCACGAAAATATCTCAATATATACTTGGCAGCTATCCAGTGATCATGATAAGGCTCCAACTGAAACTGACTGAGAATGGTCACAGCAAAGCATATATCTGGCCTAGTATTTACCAGATACATCAAAGAACATACCAACTAACGATAGGAGGCAGGATCCACGAGACTTGAGTCGGAATTCCTCAACTTCTTGAGATTGGTGATCATGGGAGTAGTCATGCGCTTGAAATCCATCATCCCAAATTTTTGCAACAACTTGATGACGTACTTTCCTTGCCCCAAATATATCTCCACAAGATTTTTCCATACTTCCAGACCTAGGTAATAGTGCATCAGTCCTAGATCCTTCATCTCAAATTCAGTTGCCAATATCTTCTTGCATTCTTGTCTTCTTGTATTACCCAATCATGGACCACAGGTGGGGACTTCATAATGGCTTACCCTTCCATAATGGGCTTCGGGATGTGCCAATGTCTCCTAAACTCCCAATGGGGTTAACCAAGTACCCTATTAGGTGGTTTCTGCTTCTAAAAGGGATAATATAGTCAAGGTACATCCGTCAAAAGGTGGTGGCATGTGGTAGATAGGTGAATGAAGTAGGGAATGAGAAGGGGCAACCCTAGGTCACATGTTGGGGTACAAGGGTATCAAACAAGAAGGAAGCTCACACTTGAGTTTATAATGTGTAGGAGGGAGCAATCATGGTACATGACATGCCCCAGCCTTGATTTTTCCACCCTTTTTTAATGCATTTTGCCTCTTTATGATTTTCTTTGATTAACTGCTCGAGCTCAAGTGCTTAGAGCATGATGTATAAGATATGGCAGTGAATTCCCCCTTTTAAGGTGGGTTGGTTCATCACCCACCAGGGGTTGGGACAATCATGGCTTCCTATATAATGAAGAAGGTTCATGGAACTTGAAAGAACCAGGGTGATGGCCATGATGATGGGGTAGAGCTCCATGTAATGGCTTTTGCTCACATGTTAAATGTTTTTGTCCCCACCATCTTTTGCATTTTGTGGTACTTTTCCTTTTGAATGTGGCCATATATGCTTTTAACTTTCTTTTCAGCTGCATCAACCTCTGGGCTTCATTCCAGACCATGACCCAAGGTGTGGGAAAGGGGAAGGGGTGAGCTGACCCTATGTGGACCCAATGGAGGAATTTGGACCCAAGTGGGAGAAATGATGGATGGAGTAATAATGAATGGAAAGAGAGTGATATGAGCGGATAAGGGAGCGGGACCACACAATCAAAATCAGGGTTTCCCGTGAAATACCATCCCTGGAACCAAATGGTCAGTAAAAGAGATCCCACAGGACTAGAATCCAAGGTTAATGCCTAAAATGGGTCTAGGGGGCAGAAGCACAATCCTATCCCATTTTTTCCGCCAAATCCCCCCATTAATCCATACCCAGAAGCGTCCATGATAAGCAAACTACAATACTCAATTTCAAAATGACAAGGCATACCTTTAGATTCAGGAGGCCCAACTTCAAACATACGATCATGGCAGATGGGCGAGGGACCACATGGTTGGCTCAAGTGGTGGAGAAAATGGCACAATGAACTAGCTAATGGATACAAGGGGTTGTTAGCTACCGATGGAGGACCATCTTGAAGAAAAAAGTTCTCCTAGGGATATTACCCATAAAATGGTGGGTAACATCTGGCTCTAGCTGGGACATGATCTCTCGAAGAAGTGCGCGAAGCTACTTGAACGAGAGGTCACGAAAACTCCAACAATCTCTTGGTTATCGTAGACCTATCACCTACACAAGTAATAGATGGAAAAACACGGGGCCACATGCTTTCGCATCATTTCATGATCGCACATGCTAATATGTTAGGCCATAAAATCAACAGAAAAATACACATATGCAATTTTTAATCTAAATACAACTAATCTATCATGAGAAATATCATATGATGTTAGTTCTAATGAGAAAATGAACATGCAATGCATCCTACCCTAACATGCATATAGTAAGGCTAATACTAAGTGTAATAATAAAGCCAGTGCAACCAACATATCATCACATCAATATACATATGCCTGCCAATATGATTACTCATGTAGCAACCCCCAAATCGAAATAATTTAAAAAAAAAATCCATAAAAAAATCTAGAGACTAGGGGAGGTTCTTGCAAATATAATTCCAAGTCATGAAACCTTAGTGCTCTACCCTTTATTGTGTGTTAGTAACTAGGATAATATTAAGAGGGGGGATGAATCAATATTATGTACTTTTAAACAACATATAAAATTATTTAAATCACAATTAAGTATAACATAAACGGGTGGAAGGTGGGAAAACATGGTCTCCATTCGAGGTGAAGGGAGGTTCTAGGAGAAAGGAAATTGGTCAATCTAGAGGTCCAAGGCTCTCCTTCTAGGTACAAAATGGAGGAATGAATGATCACTCTCGAGAACTCCTCATCACAATCATTGTTTATAATATCATGCTTCGAGGATGTCACACAATTGTGATGAGAGGGGAACGAAGGGTGAGAGAAAGAAGCAGTGAACAAATAGGTCTCTCAATGTGATGATCATATTGGAGAGGGGAGGTTGCAGAGTGATCATAATCCTGAGGACGGGTTAGAGGGGATAAAGTATATTCAACGAAGGGTTCCTTCTTGACACCATATTCAGAAAGGGGAAAAAGGGCATGGTCACTCGAGGTCATATCAAAAGAGATGAGGGAATTACTTGAGGAAGACTCATGGCAGTGAACAAGCGGGAAAGGCAGAGGTGAAGTGTCATATTCAACGCGACTTCCCTCCCCATACTCTAAAGGCTCAAGTGATTTGAATACATAGTCATAAGGTGAGTAGGTGGGAGCCTCATTTCTTTCCTCATTATAAGCATCAAAGATTGGGCTCTCGTTAAAAGGAGAATCAATCACTTCTAGTTGTCCTTCTTCATGTAAGGGAAAATAATAATTCTCCTTCCCAAAGGCATCAATGGGTATGTCATCGCAAGTAATGTCCGGGATAGAGGAAAAACCAATCTCAATCTCATCTTCCTTGTCAGTGTCATAAATGGGAGCACAATCAAATTGGGGCCCAACAATCTCCCATTTCTCCTTTTCAATGCGGAAATAATCTCCAATGTCATTCTCCAAGGAGCTCACGAGATCATATCTCTCAAGGTTTCAAAAGGAGAGTCATCGGGAGTGATACCTTTGATAAAGGTAAGGTCAGTCTCGGCCTTACTTTCCATAACTTCATTGCCCTCAACACATGTGCTCTCAAAATCATCTTGCCCGTCCTGCAGCCCCAACGAGGACTCATCTCCCTGCTCATCACCAAGGTCCTCAAGGTCATCTTCATCTTGGTTGGTTGACCAACGGGACCTCTCTTCTTCTCTCTTCTCTTGAAGAACAATGGCTAAGGCATTTGTTACATGATTCTGTTAGAATGCTTCCAGGAGGAGAGCATTAGTGGGGTTCCCTTTAAATTCACATTTCATCTTATGAAGCTTTACTTCTTCTTCATAGAAGCAGGAGAAAACTTCATTAGAATTATATTCCCTTACTACCTCCCTGCATGTCCTAGTATATTCATCCATTTTTTCTTACGTGACTTGGAGGCTTGTGGGATCCAATTCTTTGTCATCCTCAGAGGAGGTATTCTCTTTCACCTTGTTATTGATGAGTGTAACGACCCATCTATAAATATAAAGAACGCAAGCATAATACCAGGTATAGGATGATTTTAGAATAGCTTGGGAACTTGGATAAGGCAAGGATGATTTTAGAATAGCTTGGGAACCTGGATAGAGCAAGGCATGACCATTAAAATCATAAACCTAAAACACTAATTTTATAGTCTCCTTATATTAAAATAAGAATTTTAAACCTCGGTTTACAAACCTAAGAAGGATGTACTAATTGCTATCATAAGTAATCAGATAAGAAAAAAAAACTCTAACTTCGGGACGAAGTTTTCTGAAGGGGGAGTGTATGTAACGACCCATCTATAAATATAAAGAACGCAAGCATAATAGCAGGTATACGGTACATGCATATGATAGCTACATATGCATGTGTCGCATACACCGCACTAGTATTTTATACTAAATTGATAAAATTATATTAATAAATTAATGAAATAAATGTTAATAATTAATAAATTAATAAAATAAATGTTAAAATATATATAGGTAATTAATTAAAAAAAAAGGGGGATCCAAGTATAAAGTTTATAATGTTATATTAAAACAAATATATGCTAAAACAATGTGATGTGTTAAAAATAACGTTTACAATGTTTTAATGACATGTGGTATATACGATGTATAGGTTATATTAAAAGAATAATTAATAAAATATCATATGGTCTAAAAACATAAAAGGTATTCATTCACGACCTGAAATGAGAAAAGATGGGATACGTAACAGAGGGCATGTCATCAACAGGTTGAACGGTGGCCGCAGATGGAAGGCCGGCCACCGCCAAACAAGAGAATAAAACCACGGGGCATGGATTTGGAAAATTCTGAAGGGAAGGGATTCAACCACAGGAAGAGCTTGATAGTTCTGAGGTTCTGGGCACGGGGGAACAGTCGGCTTCTGTTAAGAAGCTCACTGGATTGAGTAGTCAGGTCCTGCTCAGTTTGGCTGGGTGGAATCATTCTTCTGGAAACTGTAGCAGCGCAGCTGGAGACATCTTCAACCGCAGCGGCACAGGTAGGTACCTCAGCAGTGCTATTAATTTATTTTGTAAGATCTCAGGAAATTTGTTTACAGGTTCATGATATAAATCAGGAAATGTGTTTTCAGTCTTTACATTTGGTATCAAAGCAAGTTGAAACCCTTTGACCTTACAGGCCTTACACCCACCTGCGTTTTCCTGAATTTTGACTTGAATACTGTCTGTAAATTCTTCACTGCCCTGCCCTCCCTATATTCGAATTATAGAAAGTAAGTTAGTCCTCTAAAAATACAAAGCTTTAGGAGGTCCAGAATCAAAATTGAAGAACAGTTTCTCAAAAAAATTCTCTATCTGGCAAGTATATAGCTGTAAAAAAAAAAACTGTCTTAGCAAAATAACAATTTTAAAAACATTGCATAATTCAAAATCTGGTGATGTTCAGGCTCACTATCGGCTTTTAGATTGTCATTGGACTAGGTTGGCTGAACAAACAGAGGATTATTTCAGTGTTTGGACTGATGGCTGTTGCATCTTACCGAGAAAATAAATCCTACGACTGTTAACAATTGTACATTTAAATTGGTATTGGAAAATCAGAAATTATCTAGATCTTCATACATAATAAAGACGATGTGTTCAAAAAATATATATATACCAAGAAATGGCATCAGCGTCTCTGTAAATCTCCCTATCAACATCGAAGTCCTTCACGTAGGGCTCCAGCTTGGGTACTTTCACACTGCCCTCCAACAATCGTCAAGATGCCAATCTCTGTCCAACCACGCACTACCATTAAACTAGCATCCAAAAGTACACAAATTCATACCTTTGCAAACTCAAGGGCTGGTACTTTTCTCTACAATTCTGGTCACTGGTTAGGGCTTGCTAGCAGCCTGCTACAGTCCTCTTTTCTCCACTTCCAGACCTTCCAAACGATGCGGCCTTCTCCCAAACCTGTTCTCTCTCCTTTGCTGTCGTTTGGGCCACCTTCTAGGCCTCAAAACGCTACCCTACAGCTCCCTGTTCACTCAATACCTGACCTGCAGCCTACTGCTACTCCTCGGCCTCCTAAACAGGTCACTTTAGGCCTGCAACCTAACTGTAGGTGCTCCTCCTAGCTGCAGCTGACCTGTAGAAGAAAGATACCATAAAAATCAAGCCAAAACACCACCCAGAACTGCCCTTAAGCAATGCGGTTGCCTCTGTGAGGACTTGGAGCTGCATTCAGAAGATAAAGATGCCCAGAATAGCCCTCTCTTCCAAGTCTTGACCTCAAATCAACTCGCTGACTCAGAGATGTGTTATCACAAGAATGGATGCACAAAGATGATGAGAAAATGGCTGACAACTCTCCTTAGATGACTTGGAGTTGCATTCAGAACTGACATCCATTGATAAAACGTGTTTACTACCCAGTTTTCCCCAGCAGCAGTCGTGACTAGAAATGTCGGACAAGATCCATCATTCCTGCGCTGTGAGCTACCTCGAGTAATCGCACAGAAATCCATTTCCATAACCCGAATCTATAATAAGTGGAACGCACGGAACCTAGGAACAGTTGGTTGAATTTCCGGATATAAATCGAACTAAGAACCTTCGGTCTAACTTCTCCAAAGTCCTCGAATCTTCGCCCTTCCGTCTTGGTGGCAGCATCAAGGCTACGTGGAGGGTGGATACAGTGAATACCGTGTAGTATGTGACACAAGGATTCCTTTTTAATGTTTTCGAATGTGGCTGGGAAACGCGTTAGGGTTACAAACACTCCTTGCGTGGATTGAACCTGTGCGGATAGAGCCCACATGTTTCGGCATTAATGGTGTTTTATTTTTTTTAAATGTGCTCTCATGAGCCTTGTGTATATCGATGGGTCCATGATATGATACAACAAATCCCTAGGCTCGAGTAGAGGACCCATGCACTACCAAGTGAATCCTAAATGGCTCTCTGATCTTAGGTAAAATAATTTAATATATAATAAAGAAAAAAATAAATAAATAAATAAAAATAAAAAATAAAAATTATTTCAAACCCTAAGCCAAGCACTTAACCAACCAACCATACACATCAAGCCAACAAACACCAATCATGTCCTATGCAACCAACGCTCAACCAAAGGTTACCAAAGGTTGAACTTGTTTTAAGACATCTTATATTGTCAAGTGTAAATAAGATATTCAAATTCCAGTCTTATACATCATAGGGTATGTCATAATAATAGGCATTCATAGTAAGCTTGTTGTTAATAAACTTTAGTTCTCCTACGGATTTTTCTATAAAAATTTGAGCATGCGTTGTTTTGTTAATTTATATTTTGAGTTGTGCCACGATAAGCACCATCTTAATTTTTGTGCCTCATTTTCATTATATGATTCTATATGTGATTGAATGGATTGTAAAAGTTTAATATACAATAAAAAATGTAAATTGGTTTTATATAAATTGAATAAAATTTTGACTAGTTCAAAGTAAATGATATCGTTAATTAATTATAAATCAAAATTTGATAAGAAGTATAAAGTAATGTAAATACTTTGTTGTATTAAAAAAATAATATATTATATATATATTATATATATATAAATATGAATATGATATTTGTTTAAATTGGTACCAAGTTGACCTTATATAAATAAATAAAAATTAAAAATAAAAAATTAAAAAAAAATAATAATAATAATAATAATTAGGTAAATAAATATGATATTTTGTACCACTTAAGTACTTGGTTCTATTAAAATTGATCCTTATATTTACCAAAAAAAAAAAAAGCATTATAATTGATATTCTAGTAGTATACATTTAAGTAATTGATGTTGATGTTGTTCATTATAACGAGATAACTAATATTTAAAATATTTAATTTTGTGAATGTTACTTAGTCATTACTTTTTGGATGATCTACCCTAGGCGTTAATAGCCATACCCTTCTGCATTATTTCATATTAGGATAGAATACCCTGCATTAGGACAAGGAGGTCGCGAGACCACCCTCCTTGACTTCGGTACCAGTAAGATTTGCTTAGCAGATAAAAATAGCAAAAACTATACCCGTTTATGAATGTGAAATTGCACAAGAAAATTATATGTTAAATTCGATTGTTTACCTCAAATTTTTATAGAATTTTATTATGTACACAGGAAACATTACAATGGTAAAGACATATGAGTGATGACGACGTGATCGGGTAGCATCACCGTCATTAATGCCGCCACCATCGCCATCATCATCCCCATCGCCACCACCATCACCATCGTCACCACCAAGACCATTATCAACATCAATCGCTCCAGCACCAGAGTTGACCGTGATAATGAACTCATTGGAAGCCTTATTGGAGACATTAAAAGAATCAACTAAGGCTAAGACCAAAGAAGAATTTCAACCTTTAGCTACCAGTTCAGTGAAACCAAAGAATTTTGAGCACAAACGAAGATATTTCTAGGGAGCTTCAAAAAATTAAACTCCCAGAATTTTCAGGAGGTCGAGCGGGTGAACACGCTTAGGCATGGTTAGAAGGAACGAACAAATGCTTTAGATTAAGAGAATATTCTTCTTTAACAAAAACAAAAATTGTTGTATTTCAATTAAAAGAAAGTGCCTTGATTTGGTGGGGAAATCTAGAAAAGCAGCTGCACCTTACATCGGATAATGTCCCTTGGGAACTATTTGAGGAAAGATTCCGCGCAAAGTATTTACCTCCATACTTTCAACAACAACAAGCCAGAGCCTTCCATACCTTAGTACAGGGTAATAAAACAATGGAAGAGTACGAGATAAGGTTTATGGAGCTTGTAAAATACATTCACTACTTAGATTCCGATGAACGTCAAGCTGAACGCTTCATATTTAGGTTAAATCCTTGCATCAGAGCCTTGGTAAGCATGTGGAAACCATCATCAGTAACTGAAGCGGTTGAATGTGATCGTCATGCAGAAGAGCACCTTGGAATCAAAAAAGATATAGGGCCAGCAGAGCCTTTACAATCAAGATTTCCAGGAAAGACTCCCCGAAATTTCTTCAGAGGAGGTAGCCAGAGGCCACCTTATGGCAACAGATTTACCCCAAGAAATATAGGAACAAGAGCTCCCATGGCAGTAAACACTATAGCCGCGGAATCATCAAACACCAGTCCATGAACATCTCGTGGAACTACCAGTAGAGGAAGAAATTCGAGAGGAATCAACATGAGAGGACGAAGCTCTTTATCTAGAAATTCACGTCCTGATGCAAGAGGATCAACGCAGCTTAATTGTTGGAGATGTGGAGGACCGCATTTTCAACGTGATTTTCTAGAAGCTTCATCAAATATATTGCATAGGACCGGAAAGGAACCAATATCAAATAATCAAGGTAATCATAGAATTCATGCAGTAGTCAGCAACGACCAAGCAGCACATCAATCCACTGTGTGGAATCTTCAAGTATTATTAATGGTATAAAACTCAAAATCTTATTTGATACTGGTGCCACAGATAGTTTCATTTCGTCATATGCATTAAACAAATGTGGGTTGGCAGCTCGCAGACAAAATGATTTCAAACAGGTGGAAATGGCCTCAAGAGAACTCCAATCCGTGGGCTTAAGTGTGGATCAATGCAAAATTGACTTAGGGGTTTGTACAACTAAATTGAAAGTTTATGTCACAGCCTTAGGAACTTATGATCTTATCATAGGTATGGATTGGTTAGCAGCTCATCAAGCTTGGGTAGACTGTTATGGGAAAAGAATTTTAGATATAAATGATAAAGGAAAAACAATCCAAATTCAAAGAATCAAGAGAAAGGTATCTTTACGCTACATATCAGCAATGAAAATGAAGCGTTGTTTAAGGAAAGGTTGTCAGGCTTATGTAATTCAAGAAGTAAGCGAAGAAAAAGGACCATCCTTAGGCCAATATCCGGTGTTAGCCAAATTTCCGGATGTATTTCCAAAAGAACTACTGGGATTACCTTCTGTAAGAGAGTTGGATCTCACTATTGAATTAAAACCAGGTAGCCGTCTGATCTCTAAAACGCCTTCTAGAATGACAGCTCCAGAACTTCAAGAATTGCAAATTCAATTGAAGGAACTACTAGATATAGGACATATTTGACCCAGTATATCACCGTGGGGTGCTCCTGTAATTTTTGTGAAGAAGAAAGATGGATCTTTAAGATTATGCATAGATCATCGAGACTTGAATCGAGCTACAGTAAAGAATCAATATCCTATGCTTTGAATTGGTGATCTTTTCGATCAAATGAAAGGAGTTGTTGTCTTTTCAAAAATTGATCTTCGATCAGGCTATCATCATCGAAGGATTTCTGAAAGCAATATTTCTAAGACTGCATTTCGGACACGTTTTGGACATTATGAATTTACTGTGGTACCATTTGGATTAACAAATGCACCAGCAGTATTCATGAATCTTATGAACAGTGTTTTCAGCGAATATATTGATCAATTTGTATAAGTCTTTTTGGATGATATTCTCATCTATTCCAAGAATAAGAAAGAGCACGAAGATCATTTACGGATAGTATTGTCCTGCCTTAGAAAACATCAGTTGTATGGAAAATTATCCAAGTGTTCATTCTTTCAGGAAAAGATTCATTACTTAGGCCATATCATATCAGGTAAAGGGATTTCAGTAGACCCTAAGAAGATAAAAGCAATCATGGAATGGCCAATACCGAAAAACGCACATGAAATACGAAGCTTTATGGGTTTAGCCGGTTATTACTGAAGATTTGTGGAGGGATTCTCCAAAATTGCAAAGCCGATTACAACCCTTCAGTGTAAAGGTGTTAAGTATGAATGGACTGAGAAATGTGATAAAGAATTCTCCAAACTCAAAAGACTACTCACCAGTGCACCAATCCTAAGAGTCCTTGATATGGACAAAGATTTTACGGTATGTACTGATGCATCCAAACAAGGGCTGGGTGCAGTATTGATGTAGGAGAGAGGAGTAATAGCATATGCTTCCAGAAAGTTAAAACCCCATGAAGAACTCTATGCTACTCACGATTTAGAGTTAGCCACTGTAGTACTAGCTTTAAAGATCTGGAGACATTATCTAGGGGGCGAAGTTTTACACTTAAAAGCGACCATCAAAGTCTGCAATATTTGTTCACCCAAAGAGACTTAAATGCCAAACAAAGGCGATGGAATGAATTCCTAAGTGAATATGACTTTGGAATATCATACATTAAGGGAAAAAAAAATGCAGTAGCAGATGCTTTAAGCAGAAGACCTCGGATATTTTCTCTCACACCTATTAAAGTAGACTTGAGACAACGAGTACTGGAATGTCTCATAAAAGATAGCTGGTATTTAAAAGTGAGAGTTAGTCTTGAGAGTAAAAAGCCAAAAGAATCTAAATTTGAAGGATATGAACTAGAAAATGATGAAATCTTACAGTTCCATGGGAGGATGTATATTCCTGATAATAAGGATCTTTGAGACACTATCCTTAGGGAAGCCCACAAAGCAGTATATTGTGCACATCCTAGAGTAGGGAAAATGTATGCGGATACCAAGAAACTCTTCTTCTGGTTAGTAATGAAACGTGATATCGCTCAATTTGTTGCAAAATGTTTGGAATGTTAGCAAGTAAAAGCAGATCATTGTCACCCAGCAGGTCTCTTACACCCTCACGACATTCCTATGTCTAAATGGGAGATCATTTCTATGGATTTTATCACTGGGCTACCTCTTACTTCTCAAAGACACAATGTCATTTTGGTAGTAGTGGATAAATTAACAAAAGCACCTATTTCATTCCCGTAAGAGATACTTACGATGTTGCTGATGTAGCTCGAGTATTCATAAATCACGTTATCAGATTTCATGGAGTACCTAAGAAGATTATATCCGATAGAGATTCGCGATTCACTTCAAGATTCTGGACTTCCATGCAGTTAGTCTTAGGAACTCAACTAAATTTAAGCACTGCTTACCATCCTGAGACTGGTGGGCAAACAGAAAGGGTAAATCAAGTAGTTGAAGACATGTTGAGAATGTATGTTATGGATCAGCAATCACACTGGGAAAAGTACTTACCCTTAGTCGAATTCGCATACAATAACAGTTACCACAGTTCGATTGGAATGCCTCCATTCAAAGCATTATACGGCAGACCTTGCAGAACACCGTTAAGTTGGGACAGGTTAGAAGATCGAGAGATGATAGGACCAGAATTAATCCAAGAAATGGAAGAGCAGGTAAGACAAATTAGACAACGATTAAAGGAAGCACAGGATAGACAAAAGAGTTATGTTGATGCTCACAAAACTGATAGGAGGTATGAAGTAGGGGATCAGGTTTTCATCTGCATCAAACCAAATAAAAGTACTATTCGATTCGAAAAAGGGACAAAGTTGTCACCCCGATTTATTGGACCATTTAAAGTCCTGGAAAGAGTTGGACCTGTTACCTATCGTCTTGCCCTGCCACCTCACCTGCATAGAATTCATAATGTATTTCATGTATCTGTATTAAGACATTATATAGCTAATCAATCTCATAACCTTCAATGGGAGGAATTGCAAGTATTGGACGAGGGAGTCGCATCGGTCGAACCATTACGTATACTGGAACGTAGGGTTCGACAGCTCAGGAATCGCCTGGTGGACCAAATTAAGGTCCAATGGGACAAGTATAGTCCTGGATCAGCTACTTGGGAAGATACAGAGGACATATGTCAAAGATACCCTAATCTATGTCAATTTTGAAGAACTTTAAACTATGTTTAATATATATTTACTTCACTGCAAATCAGAGGCTCATAACCATTTTGAATGGTTATATATAAACGTGAAATTTTGTGACATAATATATGTTTAAATTCTACTGGTACATGGATACTAAAACGATATATGTTGTTGATCTTACTAAATTATAGTTCTCAAAGTAAAGTTTAAGACAGTTAAATGATTTTACTTCTGATAAGAATTAAGATATTATAAATCTGTTTTATTTATACATGTCAATATGATCAATGGAATAGAAATCAAGGAATAATTACATTTTAAATGAAAGTCAATGACATGAATAGAATATGGCAAAATATGTTATATTGTAGTTGACATATGTGAATTATACATAAGTTATTTTGAATATGTTAATGCACATTTTACAAATGCATTGATAAGTGTACGATTGCAGATAATAAACAGCTACCAGAATGACCATGTGATGACAAAACCTTAGAACAATTAAAACTCAAAGAGATTCTATGATAGGGTATTAACCCTAATTGTACTAGGAGTGGTGGAGGTGTTGCCCACCGTTTATCCTCTGAACCCTGGAGTCATGGGAGGACTGTGCGAATCATGCTCCCCTAGACATGTGATAATGACTGTCGGATGCCTACTGGGAATCAGGTTGGTATAACCGACATTGTTACCTTAGAGTTTATGAATGGTTAGGTCAGTAAAACTGACGCCATGGCATACTCCAGTAGAGGAAGGATAGGATGGGCGCGGAAGAAATTAGGAAGGATAGGATGATTTTAGAATAGCTTGGGAACTTGGATAAGGCAAGGATGATTTTAGAATAGCTTGGGAACCTGGATAGAGCAAGGCATGACCATTAAAATCATAAACCTAAAACACTAATTTTATAGTCTCCTTATATTAAAATAAGAATTTTAAACCTCGGTTTACAAACCTAAGAAGGATGTACTAATTGCTATCATAAGTAATCAGATAAGAAAAAAAAACTCTAACTTCGGGACGAAGTTTTCTGAAGGGGGAGTGTATGTAACGACCCATCTATAAATATAAAGAACGCAAGCATAATAGCAGGTATACGGTACATGCATAGGATAGCTACATATGCATGTGTCACATACACCGCACTAGTATTTTATACTAAATTGATAAAATTATATTAATAAATTAATGAAATAAATGTTAAATGTTAATAAATTAATAAAATAAATGTTAAAATATATACAAGTAATTAATTTTAAAAAAAAGGGATCCAAGTATAAAGTTTATAACGTTATATTAAAACAAATATATACTAAAACAATGTGATGTGTTAAAAATAACGTTTATAATGTTTTAATGATATGTGGTATATACGATATATAGGCTATATTAAAAGAATAATTAATAAAATATCATATGGTTTAAAACCATAAAAGGTATTCATTCACGACCTGAAATGAGAAAAGAAGGGATACGTAAGAGAGGGCGTATCATCAACAGCTTGAGCAGTGGCTGCAGATGGAAGGGCAGCCACCGCCAAACAAAAGAATAAAACCACAGGGCATGGATTTGGAAAGGGGACACAAAAACGAGAGGGAAGAATTTCTGAAGGGAAGGGATTCAGCCACAGGAAGAGCTTGATAGTTCTGAGATTCTGGGCACGGGGGAACAGTCAGCTTTTGTTAAGAAGCTTACTGGATTGAGCAGCTACGTCTTGCTTAGTTTGGCTAGGTGGAATTGGTCTTCTAGAAACTGTACCAGCGCAGCCAGAGGCATCTTCAACCACGCACAGGTAGGTACCTCAGCAGTGCTATAAATTTATTTTGTAAGATCTCAGGAAATCTGTTTACAGATTCATTATATAAATCAGGAAATGTGTTTTTAGTCTTTACAATGAGGTTATCCAAAATTTTCACAGCACAAGTTATGTGAGAAAGGTCAAGGAGACGACTAGGATCCTCTTCATAAGCACACCTTACAATGTCGAGTTGTACTTCTTGCAACCTATAACACCTAATCATGAGTTCCATAGCCATGCTCTCCAACATATTTTGAAAAGTTTATGCATATTCCACCACTTTCTTTTGCAGCTATTGAATCTCTTGGTTATTGAGTTTTCAAATATAGGACCAAGAGAAAACTCCATTTCTTATGATTTTGCATGTTAAGATTATAATGGAGTCGCCACGGTGAAATAAAGTGCCTTGACAAATGCTTGCTTCACCCTACAAGCATTAACTTTTAAAGTTCAATGAAGAACTCAGGCTTTGTTCTTCCAGTGGAGTCGCCAATAATGATATGTCGCATGAGGAACAAAACACATGTCTCGTGTCCCCGGCAACAGCGCCAAAATGTTACCGCTCAAACTAGCGAGGGACCTAGGGGGAAACCCTAAAGGGCAAATGCAAGGCCAAGGGAAACAAATGGAGTCTTAGCCCACTGTCACCTCAGATAAGGCTCTCATCTTTTTACGAACTTTCACTGATGGAGGAGACCAGATATGTATGGAGTCACTAATAAATGATAAGTCAATGGATATGAGTGACGCAGACCCTTTCCGAGAAGGCTTTGAAAGATGGAGCTTGCTTGCTTTCTAAGCAAGGAACTACATGTTTCTAAGGAAAGGAGGAGGATTTTGGGCGTTAGGTGTGTTACCACTCAAACCAACAAGAGACCTAAAGGGGTTCCTAAAAAGGGAAACTGCTAGGTCAAGGGCAACTATGGAGGCTTAGACCACTGTCACCACAGCTAAGTCTCCCTACTCTTTACGGACTTTCACCGATAGGAGGAGTCCTGGTAATGTACTTGTAAAGTATATGTCAATGGATAGGGGAGAAGTGACCCTAAAAACCCTTTCCCAAGGATGGAGTGAAAAATGGAGCTTGCTTGCTCTTTAAGAAAGGGACTTGGTCCACCAGGGATAAGGGGTGAGGATTGGAGGGTTGAGGGAGAAAGAATAGGCTTATGAACAAGTTTCTCAATCCCTATAATCCTTGGGAAAATTGGATTCCCAAAAGGTCCTTATCAAATAGTCTTTATTAAGAAGCGGGACCACACAGGGCCAAGTGGACTCTACCCAAGTTCGAGGATGGAATGTAGCAACCAATGATGTTCCTATCCTAGACAAGGTGAGGGGAAAGGACCAAACAAGAATACTTTCTTCAAAAGGTTGAATTGATCATGTTGAGGTCTAGCCTTGGGGATGCCTAGGCACAATTTATCCTAAATCAAGGGCTTGAGATTCCCGGAGATTCCACCATTAGAATTGCCTCAAATCTAGAGGAGACAGAGGGGACCCGCTAACGCAGTAGCCTATAGGAGATCGAATTTTTCCCTTGGTTCAATTCTCGGGAAATTGATGCCCTAGGTGACATGATAGGGCTAGACTTGGGGGAAAAAGGGTGAAATGGTTAAAAGAGGGTTGAAATGATCACCCTTTTTGAGGGATAAGTGCCTAGTTCACTTGGGGATATGGAGTCAAGGATAATGATGAGTAAGAACTTGGTTTCTTGACCAAGGAGGCCTAGAAAGTCAACTTCGTCCAATGTTGAGAGAAAGAAAAGAAAAGTGACCTTCAAGCATTTATACTTCAAAGAAAATGATGCAAGCTTCTCAAGATAAATAAATCTCTCGGACATTTCATTCATATAACATTGGCCCATACATTAATTTAGCTAAAACATGCTCAATTCCACATTTCGATAATGCAGCAACTAGCCCTAATTTTAGCAGTATGCAGCAACAAGAATAATAGCATCAAAATTTACTTACAACGTTATAGAGTATATCCAACCAGCATTTCTTTTGCTCAATGAAGCCCCAAGACAAGAGAAATAGCCCAAATCCACACATCAAAAATTCATCCATCTCCAAAAATATCCACCAAGGAAAAAGTGCAAAAATTCTCTACGATTAGAGAGATCCCAAGTTAAGTGATGATACAAATGAATGTATCTAACATCAATATATAGCCTCCTATGGGCCCCTAATGATAAAATAATGTGCAAATAATAACCCCTAATGGCGACAAGCCCACCATACTAGCTCATAATGTAAAAACAAGCCTCACAAGGGGCCAAATAATGATGTATGCATGTCGTAGGGCCCTCCAAAGGCTCAATAACATCCTTAAGTGCCATTTTGAGGAATAAATTCTTCGGAATATGATGGACAAGGGGGTGGCCCCTTGTTCTCCAAGTGGTAGACCTGTGGTGCTCTCAGTGGGTCTGAGGGCACATCAATGACCCCATGGGTCTCCATATGAATCGAAGATGTTTGTAGATCCTCTACAATGGTCCAGGTGGTGGAATGAAAGTTGCCATGACATCGTACAAGCGTTGGGACACCTGCCAAGAGTGTGGGGCTCCTGTGGGGGCCTGTTGGGCATAGTGTACCAATCATGTAACCGTCGCCCCAAAAGTGGATCACTAGTAATCTCTGAACATCTATGGAGATCTTTGGAGTGTTATATGTTGTTGTGGAGGCCCATGGCTCTCTATACACACCCTACATGTGCCAATGTAGACCTTTGGGGGTCAGGATCCCTATAGGGAAGCCAAACCCAAATGGAAACCACCTGCAATCCTGCATAAGATCTAATGTGTCCCCTAGGCTTCCAGTACAATCAGTGATTAGAATAATCGAGTAAAGAAGCTTACAAACCATGGATAACAAAGTGGGCACTTCATAATGGCATGCCCTTCCGTAGTGGCCTTTGGCATGTGCTATTGTCTCCAAACTCCAAAGGGGGTTAACCAAGTACCTTATTAGGTGGTTTCAGCCCTTAGAGGGGATAGTATGTCCAAGGTAGACCCTTCTAATGGGGGTAGCAAGTGACAAATAGGTGAAATGGAAAAGGGAATGAGAGGGGCAGCCCTGGGCCACATAATGGGGCATAGAGATAGCTAGATAAGGGGAAGCCCACACCTGGGTATATAATGTATAGGAGGGAGCAGTCATGGTACATGAGGTGCCCCGGCCTTGATTTTTCCACCCTTCTTTATATGCCTTTTGCCTTTTATAAATTTTCTTTAATTAATTGCTTGGGGCTCAAAGGACAAGAGCGTGATGTGTATAATATAGCAGTGATTACCCCTTTTGGTAGGGCAGTTCATTGCCCTCCAGGGTTGGGACAATAATGGGTTCCTGAATGATAAAGAAGACTCATTTAGGGCCTATGGAACCAGGGTGATGGCCAATGATTGGGGTAGAGCTCATGTAATGGCTTTTGCCCACATGCTAATTATTTTTGTCTCGACCATCTTTTGCATTTTGTGATACAATTTCCTGTTAAATGTGGCCATTTATGCTTTTCACTTTTTCTTTTAAAAGCTTCAACCTCCGGGGCATCATTCTAGGCCTGACCCAAGGTGGGGGGCAAGGGGATAGGGAGGCTAGCCCTATGTGGACCCAGAATGGGAATGTGGACCCAGGTGGGAGAAAAGATGAATGGGGGTATAGTGAGTGGAAAGGAAGTAATATGTGTGGATAAAGGAGCGAGACCACGCACCCAAAGTCGGGGTTTCCCAAGTAGTACCACCCTAGAACCAAATGGTCGATAAAGGAGATCCAACGGGAGTAAGATCCAAGGGTAACAACCAAAAGAGATCAAGGGGACAAGAGCACAAACTAAGCCCACTTTTTCCACCAAATCCCCACATTAATCCACACCCAAAAGTATTTATGATAAGTAAACCCAATACTCAATTACCAAATGACAAGACATGCCTTTAGATTCAGGAGGCCCATCTTCAAACATACGATCCATACAGGTGGGTGAGGGACCACATGACTAGCTCAGGTGGCAGAGAAATGGCACAACGATCTAGTAGAAGTCATCAAGGGGATGTTGGCTGCCGGCTGAGGCTCATCATGGAGAAAAAATTCTCCTGGGGACATTACCCACAAAATGGTGGGTAACAAGGTGTATAAGAATAGGCTTTGAAAGGACTTCCCCACACCCTAAATCCTTGTTAAAGTTGGTATCTCGAATGGTTCTTGAAGAATGGTCCTTTGGAGGAGGGGGACCACACAGACCCAAGTGGACCCGGTCAAGGGTATGAGAAAGGTATGAAATAATCAATGAATTTCTTACCCTAGACAAAGTGGGAGGGATCAAAGAAAGTTGTTCACTCAATGATGTTTCTTTGACCCTAGAAGTACCAGCCTTGGGGATGGCAGGGCAATTTTTGGTCCCGGATCAAGGGCTTGGCTTTTCTCCCAACCCCACCGTTGGAATGTCTTCAAATTTGGAGGAGGGCTAAAGGAAGGGCCAACGCAAGAGACCCTAGGATCTCGAACATTTTCAGTGGCTAACTTGTCGGAAAATTGATGCCTCGGCGCCCCAACTAAGTGTTTTGGTGACCACCCTTGGTAGATCAGTGCCTTAATCCTTGGGAGAATGGAGTCTATGTTGATTATGTGTAAGATTTATTGGTTCCCAGTCAAGGAGGCCACAAAATTACTTCATAAACCCCTCTAGTTCAAGTGAAAGCAATCTTGCAGCTTTTATACTTCAAATGTACAAGAGGAATGCCTTATCAAGGTCAGATTTACCCCTAGGAGATTTCGCTCATACTACATGGGTCAATACATGGAGAGAACGTTATAATAAAGACAATCCCACAATATTAAGCAACAATTTGCACGCGGCAATTAGCCTTAAAACAACGAAAATCCCATCCAGCATATGTGACAAAAGTAACAAGAATAACATGAAACAAAAAACAAAAAACAAAAAAAATGTACTTACATGTAGTAGAGTATATCCAACCATTCACAAATGACAATAGAGAAGCTCCAAGAAAAGATAGACCAATAACCATACATCAAAATTCATCCATAAATGCTCTAATTCATCCTCTAGGAAAAAGTGCAAAATTCTCTAAAGAAGAGAGAGATCCCATCCAAAGTGATGATGAGAAATGATCTCACCTCACTTGTATTTATACATATCTAAAGAGTTTGAATTAGCCTCCTTGGCGTACATAAGCCCCAAATATAAAATAATGTGCTACTAATACAACCTTTTGGTAACAAGCCCACCAAACTAGCTCACAAATGAAAAAGTAAGCCTCTCAAGAAGTCAAAAAATAATCTATGCATGTTGTCGGGCCCTCTAAGAGAGTTGATGAGGTCCTTGGGTGCCACAATGAAGAATAGGACCCTCAAAAGCAGTTGACCAGGGGTTGGCCCCTTGTAATAACATGTGGTGCTCCAAATGACTATGGGGGCACACTAGTGTCCTCATGGGTCTCCAAACAAATCGAAGATGCTTGTAGGTTGCCCTAAAGGGTTGGGATGATAATGTAGGAGATGCCACATCATCGTAGAAGTCCTGAATCATTTGCTAAGTGTATGGTGTAGATCTGGGGCCAGTTGGGCATGATGGATTAGGTGCATCCTCCTCGTCCAATAAGTGAACCACGAGTAATCTTTGAATGGTTGTGGGGATCCATGAAGTGCAATATGCTGCTGTGGAGGTCCATGGCTCTCAATGCTCACCCTATATGTGCCAATGTAGCCCTCTGGAGGATTAGGACTCCGTATAGGAAGACCAATCCCCAAATGGAAACCATTTGCTATTCTACATAAAATCCAATGCGTTCCCTAGGCTTCCAATACAACAAGTCATTAGAGAAATCGAGTAAATGAGTTTACCTAATCATGGACCACAGGTGGGGCCTTCATAATAGCCTGCCCTTCCATGATGGGCTTCGAGATGTGTCAATGTCTCCTAAACTCCCAATGGGGTTAACCAAGTACCCTATTAGGTGGTTTCTGCTTCTAATGGGGATAATATAGTCAAGGTACTAAAACAGTGTGAAACACGCATATGGATTTCTAAAGAATGAATTGAATAGATGAGCAAAATGAAGCTCAATAATAATACAGAGATATTTACAGTAATAGAAACATCAAGTTTCTATTAGGAAATAGAAACAGTCAGTTTCATCTAAGAAACTGCTAAAAAGGTAAAAATAGCAACAGCTAATAAGAATGAGCATTAAACACTAAATAGTATTATTCTAACACCCTCCCTTAATGCTCAATCTATTTACAACACCAATAGACCCTCTGAATTTTACAAATTTATCAGGACCAAGAGGCTTGGTGAAGATGTCTGCGGGCTGCTCTGTTGTAGGAACATATCGCAACTGAACAGATCCGTCTTCAACAAGCTAGCGAATGTAGTGGCAATGGGTTTCCACATGCTTTGTTCGTTCATGAAAGACTGGATTCTTGGCAAGTTTGAGCACTCCCTGGTTATCACAAAACAAGGGAGTAGCACCTATCTGGGAAACATGCATATCCGCAAGCATACGTCGAAGCCAAACTGCCTCACAGGATGCCTTAACTGGTCCCCGATACTCTGCTTCTGTTGAAGAGAGAGAGCCACTGCCTGCTGCTTCTTACTAGTCCATGTGACAGCACCGAATCCTAGACTAAACACATACCCAGCTGTAGATTTACGATCATCAACCGAACCGGCCTAGTCAGAATCTATGTAACCACTGAGTATAGGATCGGAACTTCGAGTGTATAGGAGTCTATAATCAGAAGTGCCACGCACATATCATAGCACACGCTTTACTGCTATCCAATGATCAACCTTAGGAGCTGACATGAAGCGGGAAATGTAGCTCACTGCAAAACTGATGTCAGGTCTAGTAGCAGTAAGGTAGATGAGGCTGCCCACTAATTTCCTGAATAAAGTTTCATCCACAAGGGGGGAGGATGGCTGAGCTGAAAGTTTGAGCCCTAGTTCCATAAGAGTCGTGGCCGATTTGCAATCCTGCATTCTGAACCTGTCCACAAGATTTTTGGCATACTTGGACTGGGAGAGAAAGATGTTGTTCTCAGTCTGCCAGACTTCAACCCCCAGACAATAATGAAGAAGTCCCAAGTCGGTCATTTCAAAGGTGTTGTTGATCCCATGGATCAAATGTGCAAAGCTGCCAGTAATGATAAGGTCATCCACATAGACAACCACAAACAAACTATCATCACCAGTATGCTTGATATACAGGTTTGCATCAGATGGGCTCTGCTGAAAGCCATGATCTGTCAGGTACTGATCAATTTTCATGTACCAAGCCCGAGGAGCTTGTTTCAATCCATAGAGTGCTTTAGCTAATCTACACACTTTTTGTTCTTGACCGGCAACCTTGAATCCTGGAGGCTACGTCATGTAGACTTCTTCCTGTAAGTCACCATTTAGGAAAGCACTCTTTACATCCATCTGATGAACTTTCCAATTGAACTAAGCTGCTAGGGCAAGGACAAGCCGTATGGTACTCATCTTGGCTGTAGGAGCAAAAGTCTCCTCATAGTCGATGCCTTCCTTTTGTGAGAACCCTCGAGCCGGAAGACGAGCTTTATGCTTGTCTAAGGTTCCATCAGCTTTGTATTTCACTTTATACACCCATTTGCAGCCGATGGGCTTTTTCCCTGTAGGAAGATTAGAAAGGGTCCACGTGTGATTCTTCTGAAGACTCTGGAATTCAGCTTCCATAGCCTATTCCCACTCAGATGTACCCTTAGCCTCTGAATAGGTTTGAGGCTCAAAAATACTGTGTAGGTTAGCCATAAGAGCAAAATTTACTGTAGACTGTTGTTTGCTCTTATGTCTAGAAGTTCTACCTTCAAGGAGCTCATCATCCCGGAGATCACCAATGGTTTTAGCCCACCATTTTGGCCGAAAAGTAGAGGAACCAATATCAGGAGGAGATGGGGATGGCGCAAGAACAATAGGGGCAGCAAGAGGCGGGTTATTTTCCGGAGGAAGCTCAGGTAGTGTATGATCAAACACTGATGCTGCATCATCCCTCCCATTAGGTGGACCTACCAGAAGAAAAACACTGTGAGGCTGATCCTCAGGACACTGCTCAGAAGGAGAAGACTGAAAGAATCCTCTGTCTTCATCAAATACTACATCCCCACTGAAGCTAAGACGACCAATGGCTATATCTATCAGCCTATAGGCCTTGTGATGATCACTGTACCCTGTCATCATGAGTTTCTGGCTTTTGGAATCCAACTTAGAGCGCTTAGCAGCTGGAATCCAAACATATGCAACTGAGCCAAAAACTTTGAGGTGACTAATCTTAGGCTTACGGCCAGACCAAACCTCTTCAAGAGTCTTCCCTTTAACAGCCTGAGTGGGTGATCGGTTAAGAAAATAGACAGCAGTAAACACTGCTTTAGCCCAGAATTTGTTCAGAACACTCCTGTGTTGTAACATGGAACGAGCCATTTCAACAACCGTGCGGTTGCGGCGTTCGACAACATTGTTCTGCTGAGGAGTGTAGGGGGTAGTTAACTGGCGTTTGATGCCATGAGTATCACAGAAGTTGGAAAAAGCAGAAGAACAAAATTCCCCCCCGTTATCTGTCCTAAGAGTTATGATATTACAACCAGACTCTTTTTCAACTAAGGTTTTAAACTTCTGAAAGGTACTAAATGCATCAGATTTATATTTTAGAAAAATACACCCACATCTTTCTACTGAAATCATCTACAATAAGCAAAAAATATTTGCAACCAGTAATAGAAGATGTATTCATAGGACCACAAATATCAGCCTGAATTAACTGAAGTACCTTAGATGCGCGCCAAGATTCTCCATCCTTGAATGAAGACCGATGTTGCTTGCCAGCTTGACAGGTGCCGCATACTCCCAACTGCTGAGTCTGAATATCAGGTAACCCTGACACAAGTCCCTCCCCAGAGAGCTGAGAGAGATACTGCATGTTTAGATGCCCATATCGTTGATGCCACAGAGTGTTGATGGGAGAAACACGAGCTGCTAGAGCCACTTCTGGAGAATCCCCAGTGTCAAGAACCCTGTATAGACCATGATCCTCTAGGCCAACAGCAACCGTAAGACTAGTGTCCCTGTCGATAATGGAGCACTTGTGCGCACTGAACACTACATCAAGCTGAGGAGAGTTCCTCATAATCTGGCTGACAGACAACAGATTAATTTCCATACCAGGAACATAGTACACATTCAGGAAGATGAGTGTGCGTCCACCAAACTGGATCCGAACTGTACCTTTGCCGACCACTGTGTACTCTTCACCTCCGCTGAATACTACTAAATCACTGAAAAGTGAGAAGTCAATAAACCAATCATGCCTGTGAGAAAAATGGCGTGATGCACCAGAGTCAATGTACCAGGCTGAAGACGGGACATGATCTGAAGACCTTTTAACCATGAAGGCGTAAAAGGCAGATTCTGTCTGCTCGGAATGTTCTACAACATTCGCAGTCTGATGGGGCCCTCCCTGTTTCTTCAGTTCAGAAGCAATCCTCTGTCGGTAATCTTTCTTCATGTGACCGAATTTGTGACAGTAATTGCACTGCACATTTTTCTTCCTCGCGGGATCAAAAGGCTAAGAAGAACCTTTCTGCTAAAAGGACTGAGAGTATTGATATTTGGCAGCGAAAGCATTTTCTGAGGAGACTAATGAGGCACCACTACCAAACTGTTGTTTCCAACGATCCTGCTGCATGAGTTTGTTGCATAACTCCGGAAACTTCAGATCGACATTAGTGGAGGTAATGTTGAGTGTTTCTATGAAGTGTTCATAAGATTTTGGTAAACTTTTCAGAGTGATGACTACCATATCTTCTTCCTCCATGGTCCGACCAATGGCTTCAAGTTGATCTCGAATGTCTTTAATCTTGTTAAGATGTTCCTATAAAGACATATGTTCGTCCATCATGATGGAGAACAACTGATTCTTGAGAAAGAAAGCTCGGCTCTTGTCGGATGTCTCGTGCAATTCCTTCAGCTGTTGCCAAATTTCAGCAACTGTTTTGCCGGAAGGAATCTACAGTAACTGATCATCAGTCACAGAAAGTTTGAGAAGCATAACAGCCTCTCGATTTCGATCATCAAACTTATCTTGATCGGTCCCAGTTGTACCAGGACAGAGCTCTTTGTTCAAAACGAGCTAGTCAAGACGCCTATATTCAAAAATGGTCAACATTCTCTGTTTCTAGATGTTATAATTGGTGCCAATAAAACGTTGAATGCCTTCCAGCATCAGATTGGTTAGCGAAGCCATCTGCACGTTTCCCAAGACACGAAAAACAATAAAGGTGTCTAGCACAGATTTCACTGTAGATGCCGGCAGATCCAGATAAAATCTGACAAGTGCTGGTGCAATAAAAAATAGAACCAAAAATAATTAATTCCGCCTTCAACGATATGTCCCTGATTTCTTAGCGATCTGATCAGAAGAAAAGCTCCACGGGTGAACAACGTTAACACCAAATTCAAGAAGCCGCGAGTCACAAACAAAACATCTGACGTATCTTTGAAATAGACAAATATACCATGTGGAGGAAGTCTTGTTCCAGGTATTTCAAGCTACGCAAGTCATCACAAAAGTGTACTGTAAGCGGTGATTCTGTCAAACGGTACGTGACGTGAAAAAACTGCTAAATGATATACTCAGATTTCTGCAAACATAAGGCAAATATGCTTAATATTAAACCCTGCTTAATATTAGAAATTCCACCGCGTCAACTTTATTACCACAATGTGTTGCTGCGTGTTGCTACGTATAGAAGATGTTGTTGCTACGTATGAATCTACGTGTTGTTGCGTATAGAATATACGTGTTGTTGCGTATAGAAGATGTTGCTGCAGTGTATGAATGGGCGTCCACTTATGTGCTGGAGTGCTGGAACAAACACAAGTGTGGCCCGTATCCACAAACACAAACAATTTGATCGTAGGTAACTACAGAAATCCATGTGACTATCGCTCTAACTCAATCACGAGTTGTTGCTGACGTTCGTTGCTTGCACCTCCAATTGTTTTGACGTTGCAGCCACGAATAATGCGACTCAATGAATTGATGACGTCTATAATTGCAAACCCGATCCACAGCTGCAGAAGCGAACCATATCAAAACTGAAGATTATTGCCCAGATCTGGTGCCAATAAATCTTTACGTGGAGTTTTAAATCACCCACTGGATCTTGATCTGCCGGCTCCAGAAAATCGAACCTTGGTCACCGAATCCCTCGTGCCCGAACTACAAACAAAACAGAACAAGATGTTTAAATATCGACTTTACGATGTGGCTGAAAATGGAGAATAGATTTGCCACCAGCGATCTTGCCCGTCAAACTGGAGCAGCAAATGGCCACACTCGTACAAAAGACGACCAAAATCGTACAGAAGGCGCCCGATATTTTCCCTGGCCAGATGCTTTTGCATACACAAACCCTTACACAGAGAGCCAAGCAGGAACCACGATGCCCAAAAAAAAATTCGGATTTTAAGATAGCAAATTCGAAATGAAGCACAAAAATTTTTCAAAGAATTTATTTCGAAAAAAAATAACCTTGCTCTGATACCATAAAACAGTGCGAAACACGCATATGGATTTCCAAAGAATGAATTGAATAGATGAGCAAAATGAAGATCAATAATAATACAGAGATATTTATAGTAATAGAAACATCAAGTTTCTATTGGGAAATAGAAACAGTCAATTTCATCTAAGAAACTGCTAAAAAGGTAAAAATAGCAACAGCTAATAAGAATGAGCATTAAACACTAAATAGTATTATTCTAATAGGTACATCCATCAAAAGGTGGTGGCATGTGGCAGATAGGTGAATGAAGTAAGGAATGAGAAGGGGCAACCCTAGGTCACATGTTGGGGTACAAGGGTATCTAACAAGAGGGAAGCCCACACTTGGGTTTATAATGTGTAGGAGGGAGCAATCGTGGTACATGAGGTGCCTCAGCCTTGACTTTTCCACCCTTATTTAATGTATTTTGCCTCTTTATGATTTTCTTTGATTAACTACTCGTGGCTCAAGGGGTTAGAGCATGATGTATAAGATATGGCAGTGAATTCCCCCTTTTAAGGTGGGGCGGTTCATCGCCCACCAGGGGTTGGGACAATCATGGGTTCCTATATGATGAAGAAGGCTTGTGGAACCTAAAGGAACTAGGGTGATGGCCATGATGATGGGGTAGAGCTCCATGTAGTGGCTTTTTCCCACGTGCTAAATGTTTTTGTCCCGACCATCTTTTGCATTTTGTGGTATTCTTCTTTTTGAATGTGGCCATATATGCTTTTAACTTTCTTTTTAGGTGCATCAACCTCCGAGCTTCATTCTAGGCCATGACCCAAGGTGTGGGAAAGGGAAAGGGGTGCGCTGACCATATGTGGACCCAATGGAGGAATGTGGACCCAGGTGGGAGAAATGATGGATGGGGTAATAATGAATGGAAAGAGGGTGATATGAGCAGATAAGGGAGCAGGACCACGCAACTAAAATCAGTGTTAGCCATGAAATACCATCCCTAGAACCAAATGGTCAGTAAAAGAAATCCCATGGGACTAGAATCCAAGGTTAATGCCTAAAAGGGATATAGGGGGCAGAAGCACAAACCTAGCTCATTATTTCCGCCGAATCCCTCCATTAATCCATACCCAAAAGTGTCCATGATAAGCAAACTACAATACTCAATTTCAAAATGACAAGGCATACCTTTAGATTCGGGGGGCCCACCTTCAAACATACGATCATGGCAGATGGGCGAGGGACCACATGGCTGGCTCAAGTGGCGAAGAAAATGACAGAATGAGCAACCTAATGGCTACAAGGGGTTGTTGTCTACCGGCTGAGAACAATCTTGGAGAAAAAAATTCTTCTAGCGATATTACCCTTAAAATGGCAGGTAACGAATACCACTAATGATTGGGAGCTGATATGATTTCTTTGGAAAAGCATTAACGCAGAACCTTGTTACGAAGAAAGAAGATGTGAAAGGCCTTTGCAATCAGCTGTGAGGAAGTCTGGCTCCATAAGATGTTTGATAAAACTATTTGATGACATGTTGAAGCTACGTGAGAGATGACAAAGATCCAGGAAGGCCAAAGCTCATTATGATGTGATGCAGATAAGAGCCAAGCAGCTACAACTAATCTCCACAGACGAACAAGTAGTTGATGTATTGATATATAATGAGACAAATTGAGGCTTGTGGTTATGTCTCCCTGGTTGAGAGGGAGTAAGGATCTCCTCCTTGGTTGAGTGGGAGCGATGGTGGACACCATATTCTCCATGTGTCATGCACTATAGCCAGGACTAACAACCATAAGCCTAATGAAGACACTAGTAGGGAGAATGGTGGATTGGATAAGCATCTGGGATTGATAGTCCTTGAGGAATGGTATCCAAGATAGGAGTAGTCCCAAGGACCGATACTCTTTGAGGATTGGGAATCCAAGATAAGAGTAGTCCTGAGGACTAATATTCTTTGAGGATGGGGTGATATCCAAGATAAGAATAGTCTTGTAAGGACATACCTGATGAACATCTGGATGGGGTATGTGCCTTGAGAGGCAATGGTGGTGTCCAAATGTATGACTCCCAGCATTATGCTCTGATCTAGTGGAGAGATAGAGCTTGTCAGTCAGGCCTTGCTATTTTGTAATTGACAATGTTGGTTATGATGATGCTTGATGATATTTATCAATCTGAACTCTTCTTATGAGAATATTTCATTTGAGAGGATCCTAGTATCCTGTTGAGTCATTATGAATACCTCCCTAGTTAAGATGGAGTATTGAAAAATGTAATTAGGTTTGGTCTTAATAATTATCATTATACTTGTATCAATATGTATTTCATGTAAAAACAAAAGGAAGAAAAAGAATTTTTTATTATTTATATTATTTTCTAGTCAAAGCATGTTCTTAATGCTTGTAGGGTTTATTGAGTCAATAAGAAAATTTGTCATGAGTCAAAGTCCCATTTGGACTATTTGTAAGAAAAGAAAAAATATTTTGAGCCAAAAAAGTCAATTTTGTCACCACAAGACCATGTCGACCCTCTAGATGGACAAGTCAGTGAACCCATGAGTTGTGTCTCTTATATGGTCGAACAACTATATATTAGCAGCTGTGCTCCACATTTTGGCAACCAATTCGATTTTTGTGCAAGCAAGAAGAAGAAAGTCATGGAAGTCAAAGAAGGACAAGAGCAAAGTCAAAGGAGAGAAAAAAATCTTGTTTTTCTACCCTAATTTGTTCACATGTGCGAGCTTCTTCTGTGGTTTTCTGAGGCTATTACAGGACCAAGATTTCAAGAAGGCCAAATTTTCAAGGATGGACCAGAATTCAAAGAATTGACCAGCGTTGATTTTTGTTGACCTTGATTTGATGAAAATAACTTGGAGAAGGGTTGACTTAGGTCTTTGTGGCGGTTTTGGTCTTGGTCTTGGGTCTTGGAGATCTCACTTTGATCTAATTCGACAAGAAGAGGATTTTCTTGGGTTTTTTCCTATGTGGGATTTTTCCCTGGCTTAGAGCCTACTTCTTTATGTTCTTTGTTTCCTGTGATCTTAGTGTTTTGTTTATTTTGATAATTGCTTGATGAAGAGAACATAATAAAAGAATTAAAAGCCAACAAACATTCACAAGTAATTATCAAGTTTAGAGAAATCACCCTAATCTACAGCATATTGATTTCTCAACATTGCTGAGGTTGAACAAAATCTAAATGCCACTCGAATTGACATGTTCAACTACCGGGGTCAAGGTCGAATCCAAGCCTAAGCCTAGTTATCAAGGTGATCTCGTTATGCAAGCCTTTGCCCAAAATTTTGATAGGTTCCCCAATGAGATAATGCAGGGTCAAAAGACTTTCATGAATAGAATGGTAGCAATATAAAGGGAGCGAGGGTCCGGGTCCAATTTTCCTCCCAAGAACCAATTCAACAAGAACAAATCTTTCCTTAGAAAGACCACCGATGGAGACCATGCCATGCAAGAAAATGTTCCAAACACTCTTGCCCCAACCAACTTGGTTGGACAAGGAGGGTCACGTTGGTGTCAATCTTCTGAGGATACTCAACGAGATAGTCCCTATGTGCAAGATAGTGGAAGGTTTAGAGGTATTCAATACTTTATAAAGAATAATGATCAAGCCCACGCAAGTTCTAATTCTGGATATCCATCTCAAGGGAAGGACAATCCATGAGGGCAACCTCAAAGTAAGCCAAAGTCAAAACCCAAGAATGATGAGATTGAGTTAGATGTTGACATGGGTAATGTATTGGCTAAGGTTAATGTGCATGTCCCCCTTAAAGAGATGGCTAAGCTTTCTCCTCGTGGGAGACAAATAAAGAATGCTTTATGTTTTAAAGAAGAGCTTGATGATCCTCCTGTTATATTACAAAATATGCATTTTAACAAGAAAAACGGGGTCACAAACCATTCTTATTATTCCTAGTGATTAATAATTTCATACTTCACAATTGCATGCTTGATTCAAAGGCTTCCACCAATGTCATGGCGTTGAAAGTTATGCAACAATTAGAAATGGACATCACTAGGTCATATAAGAATGTGTGGTTTTGATTCTAGATCTATCCATATCCATGGTTGTGAAAATTGGAAACTAAGGCCAACTTCCACCTTAGGACAGCTCATATGATGGAAATGATTATTGCATTGGATTCCTCTTTCTGAGAGGTACAATTTTAATATAAAGATCATCTCATTCTGACAAACAGAAATGGAATTTTGAATTTATTCTTTCTCATGAACAAATTGTCATGGTCGACCTCAGTGAAATGTAGGCTCATGAAGCCCAATGGATGTGTCTCCTCACCCTCAATGAATTGTATAAATAGGAGTGACCCTTCTCTCATTTGGACACTCACTCATCTCATCACATTATCTTCTCTCTCCTCTTTTGATTGGTTTGTACATTTGGAGGCTCTCTCTTCTTCGCATATGTGGAAGGAAGGTTGATTTCAGGAGATCGAAAATTTTTGTGATTAGGGCAGCATTGACTAGTGTTGACTTGGGCACTTTGACCAAGCATTGACTTTTGTTTATGGGCCTGAATCATTTCAGGCCGCATTCTTTGGCACACAAATCGAGGACATTGGAGACAGTGTGACCATGTTGACTACAACGTTGACTTTCTATTTGACCGCAGAAATTACAGCAAGGATTGTTTGGGTTGACCGAGCTGTTTTCGGTTGACTTCTAGAGGTCATACTACTCTGTTGTTAACCGAGCCAATTAGAGGTTGATTTGGGGCAGCTTTGACCACCATTGACTTTTTGGTTAGGGCTGCATTGACTGCTGATTTGGCAGATGTATTTATGATATTTGTACTCTCTCTCTCTCTGTTGAACTATTGAAGAATAATAAGAAGATTTGATCAAAGGGTTTCCTCACATTGGGGTTTGTAAGTTAATGTGATTGCTCCTGGATATAATTGGAAATTGTCATTGGGCTGTTAAAGGAAAATTGAAGTAAATTTTCCTTAAGCATAGAACATACCATTGTTATCTAAAATTAACATGGTATCAGAGCTCAGGTGAAGATAAAGCCCAAGCAAGAGTGAAGCAAAGCAAGCACTACAGGAAGTTGTTGGACAAGGACTTGGAATTAGTCCCAATGACGACTACATCTTTCTTCAAATCCGAGGACAAGCTCAAGGACAAATCCGACTATCTTGCATGGGAGATGACTTTGGATTTGACATTAGAAGAGAATGATGTCATGGACTATGTCAAAAGAAGAATAGCAGAGCCTCCTTCAAATGCATTTGTTGTTGAACAAACCATGTACGAGAAAGGTGGGGTTAAAGCTAAGAAGATTATTGTTGATTCCATTCATAAGCCTTTGGTTGCCTATATTTCTGATTTGGAAGCATCTAAAGAGATGTATGAAAAGTTGGTTGGGATCTTCAAAGTAAACAATGCAAATCAAATTCTCTTTCTCAAGAACAAGTTGAAAGATATCAAGATGGATATAGGAGAATCCATCCAATCCTACTTCATCAGGATTACCAAGATCAAGAATGATCTCCTATCTATTGGTGAAGTCACTAGTGACCGAGAGCTATCTCTTATTGCACTTGGGGACCTACAAAGGATTGGGATGTGTTCAACACTACCATTCTCACAATGACAAGATTTCGGGATTTGATGAACTATTAGCCATATGCACTCAAGAAGAAATAAGGATGATGGAAAGAGACAAGCCCTCAAATGGAAACAATCCTACCGCCTTCTCCGCTCATTCTAAAATAAAGAACAATGTTGGTCCTAGGAATCAAGGACAAGGGTTCAAGTCGGGATTCAAAGAAGGAAGGAAAGGTAGATGCTTCAATTGGAACGGGTTTGGCCACTTCACTAGAGAGTGTCTTCACAAGAAGGATACTCCAAGAGATGATGACAATAATAACAACAACTTCAAAGGCAATGGCAATCAAAGGAACAACAAGTTCAATAACAAAGGAAAGAGGAATGCTCTTGCAGCTCGAAATGGAGGTGGTTGTCCTCCCAAGAAGTCAAGAAACTCTAGGTATAATGAAGTTAATGTTGTAAAGCAAAAAGAATTTTATCTTATTTCTACCCTCTCCACCGCCTCTCCTCCAGATACATTGGACCATTGGTTGATTGATAGTGGTGCCTCAAGGTACTTCACTAAGTACAAGGATCCATCTCAAACTTGGTTGAAAAGAAGACGAATATGGAAATTATCCTTGGGGATAATGCCACTTATCTCGTGAAGGAATTGAGACTATTACTCTTCACTTAAATCAAGGTCAAACTCTTCATTTGCAAGAAGTGCTATATGAACCTGATCTGAAAAAGAACTTGGTTTCTATTTCTGCGATGGAAAATAAGGGTTTCAAGGTGACATTCATTGATGGAAAGGTTCGTCTTTGGCAAAAGAACCCAACAGATGCATTCACTCTTGGATTCAGGGTTGAAGGTCTCTATCAAGTTGGAGGAAGCTCGTTGGGAGCAATGATTTGTGACACCTCTCTTCAATCCGAATTATGGCACCGAAGATTTGCTCACCTTCATTTCAAAGCCTCACCTGATGTAAGGAAGATGGTCACAGGGATGCCCGAATTCAACCTAAATCATGAAGGTATTTGTCAAGGATGTGAAGCTGGAAAACATACAAGGGGGCCATTCCCCTAAAGTGAGACTCAAACCACCGACATTCTTCAATTGGTCCATTCTGATCTATCAAGTATGTTGCCCGTGGCATCTTTGGGTGGATATTTGTATTATGCTATTTTTGTGGATGACTTCACTCGCAAAACATGGATCTATTTCTTAAAAAAGAAGGATGAAGTATTCAAATGGTTTTGTTCCTTCAAAGCCTTGGTTGAGAATCAAACAGGGAAGAAGATCAAAATACCGAGGACCGATAATGGGACCAAATATGTCAAATGAATTCAAAAACTATTGTAAAGACGCTGACATTAAGAGGGAGACTGCAACTGCATATACTCCTAAACAAAATGGTGTTGTCGAAAGGAAGAATCGTACTATCATAGGATCCACTCGGGCTATGCTTCATGATCAAGGTCTTCCGAAATTCTTATGGCGAAAAGCTACCAACACCACTATGTATGTCCAAAACCGATGCCCACATCAAACTTTGGACTTCAAGACACCCGAAGAAGTATTCACCGGTAAGAAACATGATGTTTTTCATCTTAGAATTTTTGGTTGTCTCATATACTTTCATGTGCCAAAAGAGAAAGGAAACAAACTAGATGCATCTGGGAAGAAAGGAACATTTGTGGGCTACAGTGAAACTTCGTAGGCATATAGAATCTATGTGCCTGGTCAAAGGGAAGTGGAACTCAGTCATGATGTCACTTTCGATGAAGATTAGGCTCTTAGAAGGATTCGAGATCTTCCCTATTCCAAGGAAGGACAATGATGATGCTGGTGCAGAAAAGCAGGATGAACCTCTGTCACATGAACTGATGAACCGATGTTGAAGTTCCGATGGATCCTATTGATCCACCTCCTAGTGAGCCCTCCTCTACTCCATGAAAAAGGCCTTTATGGCTCAAAGATACTCTAGAAAATGCCGAGAAACATATTGCACCGAGGGGGAAATTTCGTGAAAGCAAGAAGCCGAATAGGTACCAAGGGTACTTAGCTGCCATGAGTACCATTGTGCAATCTGAGCCTTGAACATCGAAGAAGCCATGAAGCAATAAGTTTGGAAGGATGCGATGAACGAGGAATATAAGTCAATCATGAAGAATGATGTCTAGGATGTGGTTCTTAGACCCAAGGACAAGTCAGTGGTCACTTCGAAATGGCTCTACAAGATCAAACATGGAGCTGATGGGAATGATGAGAAATTCAAGGCCAGATTTATAGCTCGAGGCTTCTCTCAAAAGGAAGGAGTAAACTATGATGAGATATTTGCACCAGTTGCCCGATATACCACCATCCATTCGATTATAGCCCTTGCTGCCTCGCAAGGATGGAACCTACACCATATGGATGTCAAAACTACCTTCTTGCATGGTTCACTTAAGGAGGAAGTGTATGTGGAACAACCCGAGGGGTTTGAGGTTCAAGATTGTAAGACACATGTATGCAGGCTGAAGAAAGCCCTCTATGGCTTGAAGCAAGCCCCTAGGGCTTGTTATGAGAGGATCGATAGTTATCTTATGAAGCTGGGATTTACGAGATTATGATTCAGATTACCCCATGTATGCATTGTATTCATAATGTCGGTGTACTCGTGGCACCTATTTCTCGTTTCTGGCCCCATAGCTGATAGCAATTACGGCCAAATCATCAACCCTTTTCTTCTGTGTAAGCATTTACTCTCGCAAATCAGAATATTAACATTGGTGGCATTATTGTTATCACCTAGCTGATGAAAATATCCTTATCTCTAAACAAACTGTCGTTGCCAGAAAATTGCGCTGCATAAACCAACAACTTCCATGGGAACAGCTATATTCAGTTGCTTGTAAAAAATAAAAATAAAAAACCATTTGCATGGTTTTTTACTAGCATTCATAAAGAGAAAATCAGGGCTTCGGCACTTACCAGGAATTGAAAGAGGCATATGCTGGTATCAATGGCAATCTTCTGTCCACGATAGCTCTCCAGATTCTTTTCGGTAATGCACTTCGGTGCATGGGTGGCCAGGAGCTTGGTCAGACCCTGTTAACGCCATCAAGATTCCAGAATTCTGATGGTCTAAGAAATTTAAAATATGAATAGAGGTGTTTATTTACAAAACATCACTAAAGGAGAGTGAATTTACCTTAATCCCCATGGTGACCCTGTGGGAAGAACTTATGCTCGGAAATGAAATCTTCTGCTCCTTTTCTGGATATTTTGCAGGCTTAAGCGGAGACATTAGCAGCTTTCCAGCCACTTCCATTCCGCAAATAAGAGGTCGTAAGCTTCAATGTTTTAGCTGCATTCATCTATTTAGCGTTTTCCTTCCCATTATTCTAGGCTTCTGCCTGTTTGAAGAGAAGAGAGAACAGGGTCCTATTTAGATATTGAACAAAACTGTTCTGTATTTCGGCCAGGGGTTCGGGTAGTTTAACGTTATGTACGCGGAGTAATCCTGTGTCTCAGCTGTACTTGTTGACAATCCCAACAATTTTATCATATCAGCCTATTTTGAAATCTAAATATGCTGCCCCGCTTTTCATTTTGGGTCTTGCAAACAATGTAAATTAAAAATCTGGAGCGTGTGGAGTATTTGTGTGAGTTAGATGGATGTCAGGTGCTTCCCATCGTTAAGTGGTTTATCACAACTACTTAATAAGAAATGAGTGAAGCCCTATATAATTTATAGATATCGATATCAATTTATAACCAATGTAATATGTACAATTTTTGTTTTTTATGAAAAAAATAATTAATTCTTGTTTTTATGTAAAAAATAATTAATAGTTAATTTTAAAAATAATTAATAATAAATTTAAAGGTTAAAAGTAAAAAAAAAAATGTAAATGATGTAATGTAGCTAATTTAAATGTTTATAGAGTTAGAAATTTTTTAACTATGTATATGTTAAAATATGTTATATAGTAATTATAAACTCCAATTTAAAATAGTTTTATGGATAATATCATATTTATATCTCTAGAAATTAAATTATTATATATATAAAAATTTTGTATTAAAAATAAAAATATATAAATTTTGAAATGTAACAAAAATATTTTTCATAAAAAAATAAATAAATTATATTATTATCTAATTGATCAAGTCAGACACACCAAATTATTATATGAGACCTTTTTGTTTGTGCTAAGTTTACAAGGCATACATACTCTACCCTCTTTGGCTGTGAACCTATGACCTCTTAGGAGGAAATACATACTCTCAACCATTAAGCCACCCAAGCTATATAATTAAAAAGAAATAAATTAAACATTGTCTAAATAAATTAATATAAATAAATTATATTTAAAAAGAAATCTAAATAGTTTTATGCAAATAAATTAATTTAAATGAATATTGTAACTAAAAAATATGTGGTTATTTATTTATATTAAATCATTATCCAATTATTAATTAAAAATTATAAACTATCAAACTAAAAATAATATAATATGAATGACTATATTCATGGTCTTGTACATTTTTATTAGTAAAATATATAGGGGAGAGATGTCTAATATTGTGCAGGGACCAGTAATTGATATAGTACTTGTCCCACCAAACCACTAGAAATTGAGACTTTTTCAACCAATATTTAAACAAAAATAAATAATATTAAGTGCAAATAAGTATTAATTTATGTCCAAAATTTCCCAAAACATTGACTGGGCCCGCAACTATCCATAAATAGTATCTTAATACTTAAGAGTGCAAACCATATTGACCCAACTAGAAAACAGATAAAACCATAAATCCTTCCAAAATGGTCTATTCCAAAAGTACAAAGTAGCAGTCACTTCAACCCCCACTCATAAGAACTGAAGTTATGTATCCCAAATAAATATTCATACCTGCACATAATAAAAGTGAATGTATGTCAGCCATAATCGTTGTGTTGTTCAACATTTAAACCCCCTATGTTCAATAAATGCCACCCAACCAAATAACATTTAAACCCACTTTGTTCAATAAATGACACACAACCCAATAACTTCAATAAATGACACCCAACCCATTCTGTTTCTCATTAAAACATATCAAATCGTATGGATCAACAAATAACAAATTCCCAACCATTAGATCACATCAAATTAAATCCATATCACACATTCAAAATGAAGCCATTGCAATCCATGTCCATCCTTACCCCAAATTAAATTCAAGTGCCAAAAACTATAAAAGAACTTCAACCACTGCTGAAGTTGCATGTTATGCTTTCAAACTATTCACCAACCTTGGAGACAAAACATCACAGAACAATTGCCAATATATCCAGGTTAAGTATTTCAATTACAGCACATTTTTCTTACAGTTATATTTTCATTTCTCACAGTTGTTACAGTTTCAGTTCTTACAGTTTCAGTTTCAGTTTCAATTCTTACAGTTTCATTTTCATGAAAATATATATTTTTTCTATTTTTCTATAACTGCTGGTGAAGACACTTGGTTGCCATAACTGAATCCTATGGATAGAAGCTCTCTTGGGAACTACAGGCTCTATTAAAAGCGAGATCAAGAGCTAGTCACTCATTGATGAGGATCCAATATAAAATCCAAACGTCGTTAGAAACATGTTGTTAATCAAAGCACTCTTATAGTTCGTGTTGGGCGCGGGATCCCCCAAGAGCAATATTGGGGCTTAGAGCCCATATTTTGGTCCAATTTTGTAATTCCAATGTAAAGACTCAATTTTGTGGACGCGGAGTGCGTAAACGTTAAAGAGTCATAGGGTTGTCTGCCCTTATTTTGATAATGTAATGTCGGTTGCAGAAGATCTACCCATGGTCCGCGGACCATGGGATTGTATAAGTAGAGCTAAGCTCTAAGTAGTTAGAAGCATCAATAATGGATTAAGATCGAACATGTATGCGGAATAGCTCTGAAGTAGAAGTCTAAGTTTTGGGTCGTAGCGTAGGTAGAGGCTCTGCAGCTAAGTGCGCAGAGGACTAGAAGTCCATAGTTAAATGTGTGGACCCTTGTAACTGATTGCACAAGGCGAGTCGAGTCTGTAATTATCTGGAAGTATTAATACAGAGAAGTATTCTATCACTTTTGCATCTTTATTTCTTGTTTATGCATATGTTATATTGGGTATGAATTTCACTTCTAATGCTTATATAATGTGCGAATGTGTATAATTATATTGGTTAAGTGAATGCAAGTAAGAACATTTGTTTACGCGAAGTAAACTAAGATATGATAATAAGATAAGTAATATACTTAACCTAGTTTGGGAAATAGCGCAGTTTGTTGCCCTAGCAACGCGAAAGGACTTCAACCCCTGGTTAGGGCTACACGAAAGTCGATTGTGACACTTCGCGAGGGCACTGAAGGGTAGAGCAAAGGGATAAGTAACCTGCACGAAGGCAGGAATAGTTGGAATAAACCGACATCACAACCATCTCAAGGGTGCAGAAACTTGGTTCCAGCATCCCCCATATTGCTTTGGGTGAGACTTCAGTCCGCGCTTTGTGGGCTGATGCTGAAAGGGCCAGTAGTGTAGGGATTTGTTTGGCTAACTAACGCTGAAACTAGGTCAGGCCCCCCCAAGCCAACAAATGGTTCTGTTGTCGGGAGTAGAATCTGCATAAGAGATGTGCGATGTCGTATCATTCGAATCCAACTAAGAAAGAAATCGAAGGATGGTTGGACAGAAGAATTCACGAGTTCGCGGCACAGGAAAACAGAAACCCGCGACTATCAAAAGAAAAGTGGTTAGATAACTACTTGTATACGAAGATCCACTAAATCTTTTTCACCTCCTTTCCTACTGAACTATATGAGTGGATTGTGGAGCTAGCAGATAGCCAAGGAAGGTGGAAACTTGATAGTCCTATTGTGTGGACCCCGGAGCTAGTGCGAAGATTAGAAGCATCAGAGGATAAGATCGTACGCGTTGTCGGTCATTGGTTCAATCACATTATAGGAGGATTTGTTACTGAGTTCGCAGTCGACACCTCAGTCAGCTATAGCGAGGCAGAGTGACGCTTCTTCAAGGACCACAAGGTAAGTACATAAAATCTTTGAATACTTGGATTAAAATGTTGTTGTGCGAAAAGCAAGTTATGCAGTTACCTTGATGTTTGGGGCTACACGAAACAGAAAGGTTTATAGGAACGAAGGAAATAAGGATCGAGAGAATAGCCCCTTGATTTCACCTCCGCGAGGGGACGAAGAAGAGCTCGCGAAAGTCTCTCCGCGAAGTGTTATTCATCTGATAAGACAAAGAATTCCACGAATACCACCTCCGCCCACACCACCACCAACTTCACCACCATCACCTCCATCTTCACTCGTACCACCTCCACCAGCACCGTGATTCAGTATGGAGAACACAGTGAAGTTCCTTTGTTCAAAGCCTTGGGAAATGAGGACCTGGACCAATTCTGGTTCATAATGAAGGTTGTATGGGAAGCTCAAGGTGTGACAGATGACCATATAAAGAAAGCAACACTAGTTAGCACCCTACAGGATCGTGCGCTGACCTGGTATATTAAGTACTCCAACAATAACCCGAATGTGAGAGTAGCGGACATCGAAGCAGCACTGAATAGGGAATTTAGCAAGCCTAAATCTGAAGTGTGGTCAATTATTGGATTCAAAGAAATCACGATGCTACCAGGTGAGATGCATTGGGAGCTGAATCAGAGGCTGAAATGTATGATTTGCAAAGCCAATATGAATTTGACGGATGGACAACATCGCGAGTGGTTTGTAGCTTCGCTACTACCACGCTTAAGGAGTGCGTTGTTGTAGCAAAAGATAACAAATCGGACAGAGCCCTTGGAGATTGCCATGAGACTACATGAGACCCTGATGCAAAATCTTAATCTGGGAGTTCAACAAATCCATGTGCAGCTGAAGAATCTGTGCCTTGAGATGCAGAGTCTGAAACAGGACAGGATGGTCCAACCAGAAGTGCGCAAGGAAGTATGGTCCCTGAAATGCAAGAGTCAGGGCCATGAAAAAGACCATTGCCCAGTCTTTACAAATTACCTTGCAGGAGGAGGACTGATGCCTTTAAGGCCAGAAGCTTGAGCAAGACCTAGCGTGATGCCTGCTTTGTGGTGCGTTATTTGTCAAGTAGCCGGAAAACATGCCACATATAACTGCCACTTGTTACAGAAGTATACGCAAACTCCGCAATAGTTATTCTCCAACTTTTGTAGGTCAGTGGGACATTATGAGTGTACTTGCAGGAGCTATGAATTGATGATGGACTAGAGGTAGAGGACAGTTGATTTTCTACAATTGCAGAGGACTAGGACATTATGCCAGTGATTGCACTAATCCAATGCGTCCGGCGTGCAAGTATTGCACACTGTTTGTCCATGAAATAGAAGATTGTCCTACGCTGATAGCTAAGATACATGACAAAGGGGCGCTACCACCTCCCCCGACTCAAAACCTGCAAATGATGAGGTCTGAGCCACACAAGGAATATCCGAACGTAAATATAGTGCTCCGAAGTGGAATCGCAACGGGAGATGACAAGGGAAAACAACCGAAAACAGTACCTGGGTTCGCAAAGCCCTAGCGAAAAAAACTGAGTGTGATTTGGAGTGTGCTTGGGAAACCTTCATGGAAGCTAAGAAAATTTCTTTGAGGCCTCCACTTCAGGTAGCAAAGATCAGCTTGAGCCGGAGATGGATCCCTCCATGTGCACAAATTTCTTAGAAACCTGTATGAAGTTACTACGCGACAGTAAGGCTGTGAAGGGGTTACAAGAACTCATCAACAGATGTGTTGGGACCACGCCAAGAGAACTAGGCATACTCTGAAAGATCAGAAAGCATAAAATAAGGACGGGGCATGAAATGAGACTCGCCGTGCAGATCGAAGGATACAAGATGGATCAAGTCATTTTGGATTTGGGCTTAGATACGAATGTTTTACCGAAACAGACATGGGAGTGAATGGGGAGACCTGCGCTGCAATGGTCTCTGATTCAGCTGAGAATGGCGAATCAGCAGAAAATCATACCCATGGGGTGATTGCAGGGAGTAACTGTGGATATTCAGGGAGCGAGAGCGCTAACAGATTTTGAAGTGATAGAGATTGTTGATGAAATCAATCCCCACCCTGCGCTTTTGGGAATTGATTGGGATACTGATATGAACGGGGTAATCAATCTGAAGAAGCAGAAGATGATCTTTGAGAAGAAGTCATTGCGCATTATCATACCCCTGGATCCTGCTGAAGGATTGCGCTATACGAAACCAGTCTGCGACTATGAGAGTGATGATGATATGGACTGCATCTATAAGATAACAATGAAGGACCAAGACTAGGTGAATCCCACCGCGGATGAGCGGATTACATGGAAGCGTAAGAGCTCCTGCACTTAAGATTCTGATGAAGAAGTAGAACGCTGGAAAAATTGGTTACATGAGGTAACTACGCTGAATTGCAACATGATGACTCGGTTGCTGCACTACGTGTCGACAGAAGCAAGAAATCTGCCTACTTATGATGGCCTAAATGAGGTAGATACTTTCTTGGATGCATCTGAAAGGGAGGTGTCAGAAAAGCGACGCTTTAGGCCTTGGACTAGGTACTGCGTGCTACGCCCGCAAGATGGTGGGTGCACCTTCTCTGTCATTGCTGGGCAGCTATACAAGATGGGGAATGATGAAATACTGTGAAGGTATGTACCTGAATTTGAACGAAGCAGCATCCTTGCAAATGCTCATGGGGGCGCTGCGGGAGGACATCATGCAGGAAGAGCAACTGCACAAAGATTCTACGCGCATGGTTGTGATGGCCAACCCTTCATCAGGATTCAAAAGCATATTGCAAGGCATGTGATGTATGTTAAATAACAGACAGGCCATCACGAAGGGATGAAATGCCTTTGAATCCACAAATGACGCTACAACCTTTAGAAAAGTGGGCAATAGATTTTGTACAACCCATTAAACCTCAAGGAAAGACAAGTGCGAGGTATATTATCACTGTGACAGAGTATTTGACTCGTTGGGTAGAAGCGCAACTGGTGAAGGATTGCATGGGCGTGACTACCACGAAGTTTCTATTTGAACAGGTACTAACGTGATTTGGATATCTGAAGATCTTGATGAGCGATCACGGTACACACTTCCTGAACGAGACGATCAACACACTCACTGAGGAATTTCAGGTGTATCATCAAAAGAGCACACCTTATCACCCACAAGCTAATGGGACAGTGGAGACGTTCAACAAAGTTCTTGAAAACGCGCTAAGGTATGCAATGCTCAGCGAAGTGATTGGGACCTACGCATACCTGTAATGTTATGGGCTTATCGAATGACATGCAAGAAAATGATGGGACAGACACCTTTTAGGCTTATCTATGGAGTGGAAGTCGTATAGCAATGCTCACAAGTATGCCGGATCGCAGAGCCCTAGAGGAGAGGCTCATGCAATTGGATGAGATTGAAGAAGAATGATTTTTGGTTGGATTTCACTAGCAGGTCCAAAAACAGCGTGAAAAGGCATGGCACGACCGCCATATCAAGCTACGCACATTCAAGGTAAATGATCTGGTGTTGTTGTATGATAGTAAGTTTGATAAATCCCCATGGAAGTTCAGGATGCACTGGTTAGGGCTGTATATTAGTAAGGAGATTACCGATGAAGGTGTGGTACAGCTGGTTAAGTTAAATGGAGAATCCTTCCCAGGAAAGGTGAATGGTAGTTGTTTGAAGCCATACACCAGTGATCTGACGATGTGACTATATGGAAGTAGCACAGTCTTAGCGCTCTAGGCAGCTGAAAGGAGGCGTGGGACTATAAACTACACTGCCCGGGAGATGTGCAATGCCAGGACTGCACGAAGCAGTGAAGTGTCACAGGGTCCACGACAGCGCGAACACAGCTGCGTTGACACACAGGTCTACTGGAAGGTGACCATTAAAGTCACTATTCATGATTTGATGGTTGGTTTCAGGCCAAATGTAGCGAGCGACAGACATTTAAGGCAAACTTTATGGGTTATATTCTTGAAAATATGCCACCAATCTAGCATTAATGAGCCGAATGTGGGGGGGAACGATTGAATTCAAATTCAAAAGGCCCTATAAATTACAAATGGTTGTTTAGCAGAAAACACTTGGCAATTTGAGAACCGAGTTGTTGCGTTATCAAGTCTTTATGGACCTGTCGAACTTGGAGGTTTTGAAAGCAAGTTCAATGTTTGAAACATTTCCAAAGGAGACGCAGGACCTTCTAACCAGACTGATGTCGACACCCACGGAAGCCGCATAGGAGATTGTGGAAATAGAAGCCCCAGAGATCTCCGGAGCAATAATAGAGGTCCCTAAATCACCCCGCACACTGCGACCTAAGAAGGATAAGCAGGGTATGATCCCGGTGCACATCTCACCCAGAAACCCATGGAGGACTAAACTCACCTTGCAAGAAAAGGGGAAGGCCATTAATCTAGAGGCTGAAAAGGAGGAAGAATTTGAAGAAATCTTGGTGGATGAGGAGGATGTAGAGATGGAATTTGAAACCCAGGGTGCGGAACCAATGACCCGGTTACCTAAATATGTGCCTCCACGCAAGGTTAAAGCCAAGGTATCGAAGGATATAGATGAGATCAAGATCTCTCTACAAACTCTGCTACTCCCTGACGATATTATTTTTGAGGGACCGCACTTGGGGCAGGTTCTTGTGTTGAAATTTGAATATTGGGACCTCGCAGACCACGAGAAGTTCCTGCATTTAGTGATTGATTAGCTAATGCACCAAAGGATTGACACGACTACTGGAACAATTGAATTGGAGCCGCGGAAATGGCTAAAGTTGTATAGAAAGCAGGGTTCCTAAACCTGCTCTAGGTGGTGCATTACCATCGCACCCCAGTGATCGTCTTTGTCATCAGGCAGCTACTCTGCTTGGTGCATGATGGGTGCTTGTGGCTGGAGGAGCTCATCCCCATCACAGACCATCTGATTCACCGAATTACACACCTACCTTACTCAGGAGAGGATCCAACTAACATTTCAAAGGGAAAAGGTGGCGAGTTGGCCCTTGCGAATGTAATGAAAAAGAAGTTTAAGCTGGGGAAGAAGAAGCGAGGGTATGCCATCCCCAGCATCAACAACCCTGTAGTTAAGGTCGCGACACATATATTGGCAGGGAAGGTGGTGCGAAAGTGTCGCGCAGATGAGGTACTCGTGCCAGTGGTTGCACTAGCGGCTCAATGTGCAGAAGGAGTCCAGTTCAACTGGGCAAATTGCCTATGTGACGAGTTCCTTTTGAAATGTCGTGAGGCTTAGGAGTAGGGCAAAACGTTTCATTACGTGTGGCTCTTGTTTTCGATCGTACTAGTGGCATGGTAGCTACTCGAGGATAGCCAATTCCCCTCGGTCACGCTGGACCTTCTAGAGGCAGCGAAGTACACTTCGCTATGGGCGACCAAGGATGCACAACGGATTAGAGAAAGCAAGATATTTTAGGTGCTAATGGAGATGAATATCTAGATGGGGATCAATCGCCAGCTGCAGTTGTCCCCACAGTATACAACAATTTACAAAGCTTTGCAGAGTTCAAAGTAGATTTTCACCATTTCTTCATCAGGGCATGGAAGGACCCTACGAAGACGTGGCATGACCTACCATTCTTGGAGACTAATGATGTCATTTTCACAGTCCTTGAGTCTTAGCCACCAGAGTGGCACGCTCCAGCTGGCTCCGCAGTGGAAACGGACAAGTCCACTACGCAGCGCAAGAAGGAAGAGACAAAACTTCAGATGGCGCAACTGGCATAAAAGCGCAGGAAGGAAGAAGCAGCGGCTAATGCCCAGGCAGCGCGCGATGCTGTGAAGCTGGCGGGACAACAGAAAACCGGAGAAGAAGAGTGCGAAGGACAGAAGTCACCTTTGCCTGAACCAGAGACAGACATAGAATAGGGTGGCGCAGACCCGTAGACGACATCCACCCAACTCAAGCATCGACAACCACGAGAGCAGACAGTGCCGCGAAAGAAGACAAAAGCATCAAAGACTTCTTTCGACCCAATCACCCTCACTGAGGGGGATTTACATGATATTGACGAAATGTTGATGGACGTCACCGCTGAGGCCCTCCAACAATTTGAAGAACAGCAACAGATGGTATTGGGGGCTCTTCGAACGAGTTGCAGGTTCACACTCCATAGGTTGGCACAGTGTCCACGAGCATCACAGTCAGCACTTCAGCTGCCAAAGAAATGTTGCACACAAGGGTGACCAACACAATAGTGCTACCAGATGGAGTACTCATTACAGAGAATGAGGCCAACATGCCTACATTCATCAGTTTGAAAGGAGTTGGATTAAACATGGTTGCACTCCCTTGAGAGACGCTTTATCTCTTGCAGGATGGAGTCACCGCACAACTTTGGGCCAGGGAGAGTCGCACTCTACAAGTTATGAGCAAGCAATGCATCAACATTGAATAGTTGGGCCTGCAGCGCAACGAGGCAGTGGAGCAGAACAAATAGATAATTCAGGTTGTGGAGGAATCCTGCCAGATGGTCCCGGAGTTGGCCATTGAAGCAAAGGAACAGGTGGAGGCGCGCATTTGTAAATTAGCCATAGGGGCGCGCGACGCAAGAGCAGAGATGGCCAAGGTTCAGGTGCAGCTGAACCTGCAGATCGCAAAACTGAAGTTGAAGGCTCAGCCTTCAACTCCACCAAAGGTCAAAGATCAGTGTACAACCGCAATTACAGCAACAATCGTGGCGATTTACAATGCAATGATAGACCGCATGCAGATCTTCGAACATTCATTCGAGGTCCTAACCACCTTGCAGGAGGACTTGAATGTATAGCGCCTAGAGACAGAGGCGCGCAAGGTACAATAAAGGTACGATGAGGTAAAATGGACCACACAAACAATTGCCCTTACAAAAAGGCTTGCACGAATACAGTAGGCAAACGCGCTCAAGGAACAGGTGGATGTTGCTCAACACAAAGAAGCGGTCTTGAAAGCATGCCTACAGCCATGGATCAACAAGGGTTATGCAATTACAACCTCCATTGAAGTAAAGCTTGCGCAACTGCAAGCTACTCAATAGAGGATTCATGGCAGCAGTTTAGCAGCAGCGGTCACCGAGCACGCGTGGAAGAAGTCCAACAAGGGGCCACTTAGTGCGCTGCCGAAGTTGCAACGATTCAAACAGAGCTGGGAGGTCTTCGCACTAAGATCTTCGCACCTATAGAGTGACTCGAGTGCGAGTCATAATGTTTGTGTTGGGGGCTTGTTGGGCGCGGGATCCCCCAAGGGCATTTTTTGGGCTTATAGCCCATATTTTGGTCCAAATTTTTAATTCCAATGTAAATACTCCGCATTTTGTGGACGCGGAGCGCATAGATGTTAAAGAGTCATAGGGTTGTCCACCCCTATTTTGATAATGTAATGTCAGCTATAGAAGATCTACCCATGGTCCACGGACCATGGGATTGTATAAATAGACCTAAGCTCTAAGTAGTTAGAGGCATCAATAATGGATTAAGATCGAACATGTATGCGAGATAGCTCTGAAGTAGAAGTCTAAGTTTTGGGTCGTAGCATAGGTAGAGACTCTGCAGCGGAGTGCGTAGAGGCCTAGAAGTCCGCAGCTGAGTGCGGAGACCCCTGCAGCTGAGTGCGTAGAGGCCTAAAAGTCCGCAGCTGAGTGCGTAGACCCCTGCAACTGAGTTTGCAGGGTGAGTCGAGTCTGTAATGATCTGCAAGTATTAATAAAGAGAAGTATTTTATCATTTATGCGTCTTTATTTTTTGTTTATGCATTTGTTATATTGGGTATGAATTTCACTTCTAATGCTTATATGATGCGCGAATGTGTATGATTATATTGGTTAAGTGAAAGCAAGTAAGAACATCTGTTTACGCCAAGCAAACTAAGATATGATAATAAGATAAGTAAGATACTTAGACTAGTTTGGGAAATAGCACAGTTTGCTGCCATAGCATCGCGAAAGGACTTCAACCCCTGGTTAGGGCTGCGTAAAAGCTGATTGTGACACTTCGTGAAGGTACTGAAGGGTAGAGTAGAGGGATAAGTGATCCAGGTGGATATTGGTGGCCACCTGCCAAGTCCACCTGGACCCCCACCATTGTCTTTCTCAGCATTTTCAGTTTCCTTAATTATAGCACAACTTACTATTTTTAGCAGTTTTTCGGGTCCTGAACTTCCGGAGCCGTTTTGAGGCCCTAAACGACGTTTTTTGGGATTCCAGGGGCAACACGGGTCCATGAAATGGACCGGTGTTGCCGTTCCAACAATGATAGTGCTCGAATAGATCTTTCTAATGAGCTATTGTACGCGTCAAACGGAGATCATATGCTAAAGTTACGACCCCGGGAAGTTGATGTACCAACTTAACCCCAAACGGGGCCCACAGTTTGGCGTTTCATCTCCTAGGGTTAGGTTTTGGAATGTTAAGGGTTTTTCATTATTTCTCAACAATAAATAGGCCTTCGAGCCTCAGTGTAACACAGTTCAGAGGCATGTAGCCATCACATCTCTTCTCAGAGATAAGCTACCATCGCCCTAGCTAGTTTATTTCCATTTCTGATTGTAAGCATATTTCAGTATTTTCCATTAATG
>APFE031032856.1:75521-118486 GCA_000404065.3 Pinus taeda | reverse complement strand
TGGGATTCCAGCCATTATGCCCCATTGATGTGGCCATGCCACTTGCAGCTACTCACATGAATTCAGCTCATGTCCAGTCCGAAACAGATAAGGCCACCAGTTTCATTGAGCGCATCCAACATATTCGCCAGCAGGTCCATGACATTCTTGAGAAATCAAATGCCAAGTACAAGCAGCGACATGATCAACATCGGGTGCCACACAATTTTCAGGTGGGCGACAAAGTCTGGTTGCATTTGCAAAAGGAACGCCTTACTTGAGCCTATCGGAAATTAAGACCACTCCGATATGGTCCTTACACCATTACTAAGGCTATGGGAGACAATGCATTTGAGCTCAGCATTCCCCCATTCCTTGGCCTGCACCCAGTGTTCAATGTGGACGGCCTTCGGCCATACTTTCCACCATTGCTAGACACATACGACATTGTAGAACAACTCCAATCCACAGAATTAAATCCAGATTGCATGGAACAAGCTGCAACTGATCGGATCATGGACACACAGATCAAGAACACTCGCCAACAGAATATCCAACTGTACCGAGTTGTCAAAGCAGGCCAACTCCTTCAGCAGGGCAAGTGGTTCACCAGGAAACAGGTTCAGCAGAAGTTTCCTCATCTCATGGGGGAGCTCAACGCAATGGGGACCATTGCTTCCTAAGGGGGGAGGAATGATCCAGGTGGATATTGGTGGCCACCTGCCAAGTCCACCTGGACCCCCAACATTGTCTTTCTCAGCATTTTCAGTTTCCTTAATTGTAGCACAACTTACTATTTTTAGCAGTTTTTCGGGTCCTGAACTTCCGGAGCCGTTTTGAGGCCCTAAACGACTTTTTTTGGGGAATCCAGGGGAAACATGGGTCCATGGAATGGACTAATGTTTCTTGTTCCAACAATGATAATGCTCGAATAGATCTTTCTAATGAGCTATTGTACGCGTCAAACGGAGATCATATGCTAAAGTTACGACCCCGGGAAGTTGATGTACCAACTTACCCCCAAACGGGGCCCAAAGTTTGGCGTTTCATCTCCTAGGGTTAGGTTTTGGAATGTGAAGGGTTTTTTCATTGTTTTCTCAACAATAAATTAGGCTTCGAGCCCATTGTAACAAGTTCAGAGGCATGTAGCCATCACATTCTTCTCAGAGTAAGCTACCATCGCCCTAGCTAGTTTATTTCCATTCTGATTGTAAGCATGTTTCAGTATTTTCCATTAATGAAATGAAGTATTATTTCCGCTGCATCTTTGTGTATATGGTTATCTCGGTAATTTGTTGCGTTCCTGTTTAAATCTGGATCAATAAGTAACCTGCGTGAAGGCAGGAATAGTTGGAATAAAATGACATCACAACCATCTCAAGGGTGCAGAAACTTGGTTCCAGCATCCCCCGTACTGCTTCGGGTGAGACTTCAGTTTGTGCTCCACGGGCTGATGCCGAAAGGGCTAGTAGTGTAGGGATTTGTTTGGCTAAATAACACTGAACCTGGGTCAGGCCCCCTCAAGCTAACAACTGGCAATTAGAACTTCCTTGTAAACAAATCTAGTACAACTAGAGACCCAAGCAAATTGATTCAATTACATGGCAGGAATGATACAACATTATTGCCTTTCTACCTTACTAATAGCCTTTGGGGACCCACTAAAACCCCACATTGTTTTCACAAAAAAGCTCAAGAATGCCCCTAAATGAATAGGAACAACTCGTAAGGGACTGATTAAAAAAAAAGCCTAATCTTATAAAAAGAAGTCCTGCTTTGGACTCATTTCTTCAAAAATCATAAGCCTTCCGAGGACCAAGCTCCTTGAGACATTAAACCAATTTACTGGGCATGAAAGCCGAAATCCTAATCAAGGAGAAAATATATTTTCTAAGTTTGATCTTATGTCTAGATTCTGGCATATGGCCATCAAGGAAAAAGACAAATTCAAAACAACATTCAGTGCACCTAAAGTGTGCAAACAGTGGAATGTCATGCCTTTCAGATTGGAAAATGCCCCAACAATATTGCAAAGGGTTATGGATAATGTCATTAAACCATTTTTTGACTCACTCATAGTGTATAACAGTGATCATGTATTTTAACATTTAGTAGATCAACATTTCATACATCTAATAAGTTCTTGCCGATAATAAAGGATGATGGATTGGTTGTCTAAAAAAGGTCCTAAAATGATAACTAGATCCTAGGTTAACTTTAAAACTAAAACCCTATCAAAATAGAAATCTTCAAATATGCTAATCTACAAGCACATGCTGCTAGTAGAAAATACATGGAAAACAAATCTATCAAATCTGCTTGGTTGTTTTATTAGATCTGAAAAGTAGTAAATTATAATAGTATAGCTCAAAACATAAAACATCCCAACAACAAAGTAATGTACCCTACATCTTAGAGAATGAGAATATGAGGGAAGGTACAATGCAGTTACTCACATGCATGAAGAACTGAAGGTGACCTGGTCAAGCCCTAACCCTATTCTAAACACCAATAAGCGCACCTTAATCGGAAGAAGTCAAGCATGCATAATTGGAAACTATTATACAAGCACAATCTAATAACAAGATAGCATCACCCTCCCCTTGATAGATCACACATGGTGAACTAGAACTGAATTGAACTTAGAACTTAACTAGATGTTGAACTGAATGGGAGGTTGATCTGAAGACCTACAAAAGCAACACTCTAGTTTATTGAAGGTGACACATGCATGCACCATCTACCAAACAACAGCCTATATTTCTATCTAACTGCACCCTCATTACTCCTATTCACTTTATCTAATTTGATATATGAGGTCAATAATTACTCAAAACTTTACAAATTGATAATATGCTTACCTGATTTGAGAAAAAGGAATGGCCTCTCTTATATACGGAGACAAGATACAAATAAGAGTTGTAGTTGAAATGAATGTTTACATGACTAGAAACTTCAACTGTAAGTGACATGAGGAAAAAATTGTTATGGTGTGAACTTATGATCAAGAGTGCTTCAGGGGGTCTCAAGTTGAAGCCTTAGTCAAATTAAATACCATGCTTGGTTTGGCCAATGATAACTCCTTGAGGACCAGAGATCCATTTCTGGAGAAGTGCATCCTTATAGAAAAAAAATTAGATAATGAATGTTAAGAGGGATAGGTTGTAGTGGGAGGAAATTTGAGGCTAGTGATAAATGTAAGGCATGCAGTGAGCATTGCTTACTGGTGGCATGCATGTCCAAACAATCGAAATTAATGAAGAAAATTTGAGTGCATTGTATAAAATCCACATGTTAACTAGAAGCATTGTTAGAGGTTTGAATACACAAGAGAATGGAAGAAGTGTCTCATTGTCAAGACAATACAACAATAGTCCACCTCGTATGAACTATCTATGAGACATTAAATTAATAATGGAATAAATTCAAGATTTTAGGTTGATGGATTACTTGTCTCAAAAAAGAAGATGGAATAATTTAAAACCTCGATTGGGTTTCTTGGTCATACAATCTTAAATGGTCAATTGAAACTACAACATGTTGGAGAATTTACTGACAATTTCCCTAACAAGATCACAGACAAAACACAAATCCAAAAATTTCTAGGTAGTCTGAATTGTGTGGGCCACTTCTATAAGGACCATGATAATAATATAATTTTTTTAAATGATAGGCTCAAAAAGGATCCTCCTCCATGAACTCTAGTACATACCAGAGTGGCGTAAAACATCAAAACAAAAATAAAAACACTTCCAATTTTACATGTTGTAGATGATGGTTTACCCAAACTTGTGGAAATATATGCAAGTAATATTGGATAGGGAGTAGTACTAAAACATGTGAGAGATAAAAATGCTAAACCTAAATAAGAAATCACCTAGTTTATTTCAAGAACATGGGAAGATGCATAAAACAATTATTTTGTAATTGACAAAGAGATTAAAGTTGCTCTGAATGCAATATCTATGTTTGAAATATCAGATCAATACTAGAGCAGTGTAACACATCAAAAAATCATAAGCATAACACATCAAAAAATCATAAATCATAAATCATAAGCATTGCCAGGACCAAGCTCCTTGAGACATTAAATCAAATGTTGGGCATGAAAGCCGAAATCCTAATCAAGGAGAAGTCCTGATTTAGCTTCATTTCTTCAAAAATCATAAGCATTCCCACGACCAAGCTCCTTAAGACATTAAATCAAATGCTAGGCATGAAAGCCGAAATCCTAATCATGGAGTTAGTGACAACAAAGAGTCTCTCTGTGTATTTTGTGAACCCGCAAAGAGTCTTCTTGAAGATCGAAGAACAGACCTAGAAGGCATTATGCAAGTCCACTTGGTAAGACAACGGGGGCCGTGAATGAATTCAATTGCGATAACAAACAGGAGTCTAAACAAATTAATTCAAACAATAGTAACTACTAGATCTTCTCATGGTATCTTAAGTGTAAAGACAAGTTATCAAAACAACAAAATGATATTTTAAGTAATCAAATCGAACAAGAGGCATTGTTGGGAAATGCACAACAAAACCAATCAATACAATCATGGTATTTTAAGTGTAGAGACAAGTTATCAAAACAACAATCACTAATAATTTTGAAGACATACAACAAAATAATTCTGTATATTTGATTTTTCAAGGATACTAACATACATGTTGATAATTTAATGTAATAAAGCAAAAGTATTTTTGCCTTTTATGAAAGCATAATTTACAAATATTCTTATCTAAATGCATGCAATAAGTCTATAGGTTGTTGCATCTATGACAAGAGTTAGTTATGTTGCTTGTACAAGGAGAAGTGGTAGGAGAGTGACAAGGGGTGCGCAGTTGTGATGCCCATCGTTAGATGAGGACAGGACAGTTGATGTCAATGTCAACAATGCCCCAAGGAACGTTGTTGAGGATGACCATGCGACTGAAGCTGATGTTCTCACAGCATCACCCACAGAACCACCGTCAACAAAAGTCCAAGGGGCAAGTTCAACTAAAAATATCAGCGCTATAAGAGGATGGAAAAAAGAAGAAATGTTAGTTGCAATTGACGACATAGAGTTTAATGGAAACTTAGTTTGGGCATCTACAAAAAGAAACATGGTATTCCTCCCTCATCAATACATTATTGGATAAATGGATTGACTCATACAAAACGTAGAGGGCCTCTTATAGTTATGACTGAGGAGGAGGAGGCCGAGATGGTTAAGTGGTGTAAAGAGATGGCCCAATTAGGACATGGGCTAGAGTTGATACAACTCAAATCCACAATTGCTCAAATCTGTCAAGGGAGGCCAAACCCATTCAAAGATGGGTTTCCCGGTAAATCATGGTGGTTTGGGTTTAAAAAAAGGCATCTAGACCTTGTATTGCATACTGTTGAGGGCCTTGACAGAGACAAAGCATTAAATTTGCACCCTGCAGTTGTGCAAAAGTTCTATGACACACTTTCTAGTACATATGATAAACATTCTTATGGAGTAGGCCATATATGGAACTAAAATAGGTTTACAGGCAGGGAGGAATTGTGGCATGTGGGTAATTTCCAAGAGAGGGAGCCGAAATGTGCTAAAGATTTTGCCTAAGAGTAGGGAGTGGATAACTATTTTATGTTGTGTCAATGCAATTGGTACTTCAATCCCAGGATTTTATCTATTCAAAGGTAAAAATCAATTGAAAAACTATACACAAAACTGTGAACTAGGCGTATGCATGGCTACACATCCCCATGCATGGATGAGTAAAGAACTATTTTTAAGTTGGCTTTTTCACTTTGGTGCATCGGTACCAGTGGTATATCACCTAATAATAGACACCTCCTGTTGATATTAGATGGCCATGGGAGCCACATGGTTGTACAAACAATTGAGGAAGCAAACAATTTAGGCATCGACCTATTGACATTGCCCACTCATACTAGTCATAGACTACAACCCCTTGATGTTAGTGTGTTTGGCCCTTTCAAGAACTATTTCAGGTCGGAGCGTGCTACATGGATGGCAAAGAATCTAGGGGTTGAGGTGAAAAGGTTCAAGCTAGCAGAGCTTGCAAGTAAAGGTTTTAAAAGGGCTCTAACACCATCAAATATCAAGGCTGGATTTAGGAGAACAGGAATATGGCCATTGAATTATGATGCTCTTATGCATGATACTGGTTGTAGCCAAGTATTTCACGTGGATGATCAGGAAGAAGGGAATGCCCAAATAGGTGTTGAAGTGCAAGAAGTAGAGGACAAAGATGATGTGGTTGCAGTTGGTAATATGATTTCCCTCTCTCAAGAACACTTATATGAAGATGATGAAACTGTATGTGAAACACAATATAATCATGAACAAATTCACAGTAACATGGAGATCGTTCCACCAACTCAAGAACATGAAACTCCTACTGTTGATATTGTTAATGACATTGTTGAACATGCAGTTGAAAATGACCAATTGACATTGCCAAGCCAAGTAACCCCACCGTCATGGCTGGCAGAAGCAATGATTAATATGAATGAACATAGTGTCTCAACAATCAATGAACAAATCATGAACATGCCTTCACAACCAATAGAATTGAACAGTGAAATTGTTCATTTTTTGTGGACAACAGATCAATGGAAGAAGATGAAGCACATAGTGAGGCATCAAATGAAGATAATGATATAGTTCAATCAATTGTCTCAGATACTGAAAGGGAAGTACCAAGCAATGACATGCAGGTGGGAGGGGTGGAGAAGATACTTGGTCAGTTCTTAAAGCTACCAGTAGAGAGAGTATCAATGAAAAAAAGCAAGGTACACCGGGTAGTCTTCATTTGGGCTGAAGCTCACAGTTACTCACCTGAGAGGACTATATAAACCTGTTAGTTGAGTTTGAAAAAAAAAAAGAAATTTGAAATGCAAGAATTAAAACAAAAAAATAAGGATCTAGTCAAGGACAAGAAGGTAGCAAGGATTATTGCAACGCAACATCGAGAAAATGAAAGGCATGAAAGAGATAAAGCAAGGCAAGTTAAGGACCAACAAAAACAAATGGCAAGACAGGAAAAGGAATCAAGAAAGACACAACAAATGCTTGAAAAGGAACAAGGGATGATCAATACGGTTGACAATGATGCAAGCCTAACTGATGAAACCATGATTATTTCAAACTAATTGGACCATATTGCAGATAATACACCATTATTCCAAGATATCATAAAGATTCAAGTGCCTCACTATCAAACTAAGCATTTACCCACTTGCCTTATTCCTACTAGAGGAGGTGTCAATTCTATGTATGCTCATTACAAACCTCCACTTAATGCAGGGGTTAGTAGTGCAAATGTGAGGTATGGGTAATCAATTCCTCCATGGTTGGAAGGTGCAAATTGGACTCAATCATATGGAAACAATCAACCATTTCCTAATCAACCCTTTTTAGGTAGGCCAACCTACCTGGCTCAAGAAGGTAACTCGGGGAGTTTTGGCACTCAAGATTCTCAGGGCCATAAAGAATAGGGGTGTCATATGTTTTTGGTTGTAACCACATTATGATGTGGATTTTGGATGGATTGTACCATTTTCTTGTCACACAAACATTTTGGCTTACAACCTAGGTTGTTTTATTTCATACTGTGTGCATATTGTAACCAAAATCCATTTTAGAATGAACATCTATTGTCTATTATAATGTAGAAATCTTACTTGAGAATGCAAATGGTTTTTTTTGTTATGCATCTACACACCAAATGATTTACACAAGTGAAACAATGACAAAATTTTTAGTTTACATTTCATGATATTGTAGCAATACTTCACGATGAAACAACACGTAATGCACATAATACCTATAATTAAAACATAATACAAATGGGTAATACAACTAATGCACCCAGCCAACATATCCAATCCACTAATAATCCCTAGCATCATCAATGTAGAAGCAATGCTACAATATGAGGCTCATGGCATCAATAAGTTCTCTACAATATGCAAAAATCTAGCAACATATTCTAGCAAATCTACTAATGAAACAACCGGGTCAATACCATTCTTTACTTGGAAAATAACAATTTAGTTATAGCATCAAACCTTTGCAGTAGTATGCACTCTATCATAGAGAGCTCATACAAACCCTAGATAATTTGGCATCACTCCTATATATTCAATGTTCAAGTATCATTTGACAGTAAAGGCAGAGGATAAAATGAAGACTACACAGGTCAAATAAAATGAATTTCATGACAGTGAGAAACATAGGATTACACACAATCCAAAACAAAGTATTGTGAAGTAAAAACCATAAATAAAATTTCAAAATGAGTGCGCACGAGGATATACTTTGATTATATTTTCACAAGAGCATAAATATATTTACAAACCAAAACAAAGGTTTGGTCACTACTAACTAAGTTACAAATGGAGATGGAAGCAAATGAATATCAAAGTTCTACAAGTAATGCATCCAACCAACCTATGAGAAATATATTGATTGATTAACTAAGTTACAAATGCATATTACTTTACGATAAAAGAGACACATGGCTACAATAAAAAATATTAATCCTTTTTCCTGAAAAATCACTAATCACTTCTCACTTCATGTTCACCACAATACATTGATATCAAAGTAACATTGGAAGGCCATGCATAAACATACTGTTAGCCCTACAATAATGGTATATCACAGGAACATTACTTCATTCGATTTGCACACTTGCTTCATGACTCATAACCCAGATTTGTATCAAGATCTTGCCAATAATTCTACGTATGAAGACAAACATAAACTAGTATTCATTTACTACAACAAAAATAAAATCAATTAGACAAAGGTGTGCATTCTGTCCTCAATGCACCAACCTCCAATTGATGCAGACTCTAGGTCATAAACTTAATAGCGACATCAACAACAATCTCCAATCACAAACCCTAGGTCATCAATACTTTCCAATCATAGCAACATACATTCTCATACTAGTAAAATTCTTTCTCTTCTCAAACCTTGGTAGCATAAATAACTCAGATCAACATATCCAATCCACTAATAATCCCTAGCATCATCAATGTAGAAGCAATGCTATAATATGAGGCTCATGGCATCAATAAGTTTTCTACAATATGCAAAAATCTAGCAACATATTCTGGCAAATGTACTAATGAAACAACCGGGTCAATACCATTCTCTACTTGGAAAATAACAATTTAATTATAGCATCAAATGTTGCAGTAGTATAAACTCTATCATAGAGAACTCATACAAACCCTAGATAATTTGGCATCACACTCCCATATATTCAATGTTCAAGTGTCATGTGATAGTAAAGGCAGAGGATAAAATGAAGACCACACAGGTCAAATAAAATGAATTTCATGACAATGAGAAACATAGAATTATGCACAATCCAAAACAAAGTATTGTGAAGTAGAAACCATAATTTCATTGAACGAAAAGACAATTTTCCCCTAAACTCAAACAAACACAAAACCCTAAACCTGCAAAATCCTTAAAACCCTAAACTTGTAAAACCCTCCAATGCAACGGGAGACTGACCGAATGTACTAATGAAACAACCGGGTCAATACCATTCTCTACTTGGAAAATAACAATTTAGATATAACATCAAACCTTGCAGTAGTATACAATATCATAGAGAGCTCATACAAACCCTAGATAATTTCGCATCACACTCCAAAAAATACAAATGAGATTTCACTTATCACTAAAATATGGTTTCCCCATTAAACATTTTTTTAGCTATGCCAAACAGCAGGTGCATACAGTGCAAAGCACATTACGGATCAAAGAATCCACCCATATATTTATCAACTAAATATTTATTTCAAGAAGTGATTACATGTACAATAGTGCAATAGAGTATTCAACACCTAGTTTTTGTTGAGACTCTCTCCTCGGTGGTGTTTTACTCTTTGGAGAAGCAAATTCAGTTATACCATATAATTCTAAGTAGGTTCATAACAATACATATTAACAAACTTTCAAAAAATGGAATAAGAAAACACCGGAAATACTTGTAGACGCCGAGGAGAATCATCACCTCCTTCTCATCAAGCGGGAGTGAACTATAGGATTGATTCACCAATGGTATAAGGCGGTAGAAGCAAACTACATGATAATTTGGCATCACACTCCCATATATTCAATGTTCAAGTATCATATAACAATAAAGGCAGAGGAAAGCCTTACCTAATGCCCTAAGCCCATTAACACCTAGAGACATTGAACCTACCTACCAGCTAACCAACCCTAATCCAGCTAACCAGCTTAAGGTAGACACACACTAAACCTAAGAAATATTTCAAACTTGAAGGTGTCCTCCAGAGGCCAGACCCGAGGAGCCTTTGTTAGAGCCTTTTGAAGACTAAGTATTGGAGCAACTACCAATCCCAGAGCTAAGCATAATCCAACCTTCCTAACAGAGGATAAAATGAAGCCCACACAGGTAAATTAAAATGAATTTCATGACAATTATGGAAATAGAAGAGCCATTACCTAAATACCTTCCCCTAAATTCAAACAAACACAAAACCCTAATCCTGCAAAACCCTCAAAACCCTAATCCTGTAAAACTTGCAAAACCCTAAACCTGCAAAACCATTTAAAATGCAACGAGAGACTGACCGAACACAAAGCGACTGAAACTCCAAGAGAAAAAATAACAAAAATTGCAACAACAAGTTTAGGTGTTGAAAAGCCCAGTGGCAATGGCTGGTAGGAAAATCCTACCGGATAGACACATAAGCCATGTCCAAGCATCCTCCATGTCCAAACGTTCTCCAGACCTCGCCAGACCTGCAACCAAACTTGGAAAACATGAAAAAGGTAGAAATTAGCCAATGGCATAAATATACAAAGACAATTTGAAACAAAAACCATAAAAACCTGTAAATTTACCTTTGACCTCGAACTGGCTAGAAATTGGTACTGGCTCCTTCCCAAACAATAGGTCGCGCGAATGAAACAACCACCAAGGTATCTGTAAACCCTCGGCGGTCCATAACGAACAACAACAACTACATATGTAAACCCCTGACCCCGCAAAGCGTTTAGCAACAACAACAGAGTTAAACCCCCCTCGAAACAGGTGACACAACAAAACCCTAAACCCTGAACAACACTGGCAGGTGGAATGAAACAAGAACAACAGAAACCTTGTTCTGTTAATGAGCGCGTGCAAGAAAACTAATCGGGTTAGTAGGTCAACAATGGCGGACAAGGCACACAGGTAATGGAGTCGTCTCGTGCCATCGTCGGCAGAGCGCTTCGCCCACACACCAAACCTAAACCGAACTACATAGAGCAGAACACACATCGTAGAAAACATGCGGAAGCAAACAAGTAAATGCGTTAAGCGATGGTTTTTAATTGCTGCCACCCACCACAACACATGGCAGGAGACGTCAGGCAAGTGTCATACATCAGGTAATGGAATCCACGTGCCCAATGTTGAGGTGGAGGGGAGGGCGCACAGGTAATGGCGTCCCTCCCCTAGTAAAAATAAATATTTAAAACTGAGATGTAAAAATAAATTATTAACCATAATTATTTAGATTTGATAGGTGTACTTCTTATTAAATGTTATGACACTTGGTTTGGTACCTTATACAATGACAATTCATTTTCATATATATTTAGATTTGATAGGTGTACTCTTTATTAAATGTTATGACACTTGGTTGCATATAAGATTTTTTTGATTTTTTGTTTTTTAAATAAATAAAAAATCACAAATCAATTTTAAACACCATGAAAATAGTCATTTCATATAAATGAACGGAGTTATCTTTAGCGCGAATTTTTAGACTTTCGAGTGCCAATGGAAAATTTTGAGGTGGTGAAATCTTGATTTGTGTTATTTAAATTGGTTTTTTACTGTATGTATGGATTCAACACGCTGAAAAACCCCTAGGTCACTTCAATTGTGCAGGGGTTACCCATCAAGCTTATAATTTCAATAAATTTATTATAGCTCCAAATCTCACTCTTGATGTTTGTGATGCTGCACTCATGGCCTAGGGAAACCCCTCCTTCCAAACCTGGTCCAAATACTTAAAACACAGTGTTTTACTCCCTATACGCGACATTGCCCTGAGCTAAACCCGTGTGTACACGGGTATGTGTATACCCAACCTGCGTATATGTCTTAAAGCACTTTAAAAAATTAAATCTCCTTAATTTCAGGCGGAGATCACGGGTTTTACCTGTTGATTACCTATTAATGCTGGTGGCCCAACTGTTCCCAACGAATTCCCAACTAAAAAACTACTTTGGGAGAAGTATAAAAAGGCTTCAATGGGAAGGCCTAAGGGAGGAGAGGGGAGAGAGGAGAGAAGAGAGAGAAAAATCACTTTGCTGAGATTATCCCTGACCAGGTCTGAAGATCCTTGTGCTTCCAGCACTTCCCCCATTACAGGAAACCCTTGTTTCCTTGAGTTATAATGTCTTTCCATTAGTTGAGATATCTTGGAGTGAGTCATGGAAGGAGTTTGTTGAAGGCTTGAGATTGGACGAATCTGGAGCACGGTTCCTCTTGGAGCCTGTGAAAGGAAGACTCAAGTGAAATCATTCCTTACTGTATTTTAGTTATCTATAATAAAAGAAACACTTGTCTTGTTCCTGATATTAATCTTCTTCATGCTTATGATATCAATGTTATGATTTACATATGAGTAGTTGTTTCAATTGTATAACTAAATACCTTTCAATATGTTATGAAGTTGATTTTCTTATGATGCTTGGTCCATGTACTGTTATGTTTTAGTGATTTGATTGCATTGCAGGTTGAAGGATCGAAAGGAACTCCAAGAGGGTTTGGACCCTGGCTGGATCTACCCAAATGAAGGACCCCCAGGTGCACCTCTCTTCGCGTAGTTTGTTTATATTAGTATCATGGCTATGTGGAATGCTTTCTTTTCTTTATAGATAACCCCAGCTCTGCTAGGGTATTGACCCAAGACCCCAGGGCACCTTTGTCCCTAACAGAATCGACAACTCCACTGGGGACAACAATATTGTTGTTCCCAGTTTGGGTTTATTCAAGCCAATCAGGGCTCAGCTGTTTATTTACTTGTTGTGTTTGAGTAATTTGTTCCTGTAGGAACTTGAACTGTAAGTTTGATTAGTTTCTTCAGACCTTTTTTTTTTTGTTTTTTCTTGTGATCTTTTATATATGCATCTTGGTCAGGTTACAGTCACATATGTACACAAGTTTCACCATATGAACCCGCGTATACGCAGGTTTCTGTGAACTGAATAGCGTATACACGCAACTGTGTATCGGCACAGTCACGTATACCCTAAAATTTTCAAGATTTTTCAAATATTTTTGTTTCTGAAGATTTGTCTGCTGATCTGAGTCTTTCTTGAACAGTTACTTTTCTGTGTCATTCTTTGTTTTTACAGCAAGTCCATGATTTCAAATTCTCTCCGGTTGTGGAAAGTGTTGGTCTTGTTTTATTTTGTGGCAAACGTCATCATTTTTATTTAAGCACACAAGATTTCTTTCTGGGAATCTTTGTTGTTCTGGTCTTCCAGGACAGAGAGATTGGTCTCAATCTTTGTGGCAAACCTTGCTTCGGTGATCTTTTTGTTTGCGTGTCAAAACTGCATCTTTGTGGCCATTTACTTTTCTTGCTTTTTGAAAGTTGTTGTGTGATGATTATGAGAATTGTCTTTCTTGATCTCGCGATCACTGTCACCAAGCTCTTTTCGCTGCTTTTTGATTGTTAAGAGCATCTTGAAACACACTTTTTGTTGAGTTTTCACCCGTTTTGTGTTGTTAACTTGCAAAGTGTTTTGTTGCCTATTCTTCAATCATAAAGTTTCAATCTTAGTTGGAGCACTTTTGAAAAGTCATTTTTGTTTTTGCTTTTGAAGAAAACTTCTTGAAAACTTGGTTTTTGCTTTCTTTGACCTTGTTTTGATTTAGTTTCCTTTTTGATAGTGAAAGTGCTTTTTTGTTTGTCTTGAAATATGCTTTTAGTGTTTGGACGAAAATGAGCATTAGCAACTCATATTCTATCTAAACATCTTAAGTGGCTAATTAGAATTGATAAACAAGTTACTTTCATTTCTTTGATTTAGAGTAGTCTTAAGTTTCGCATCAGCATGTACTCATTACATTAAGATAAATTTGTGCATATTTTAGGACATCCATAGTTTTGTTAATTTTTGTGAGTGTGAAGCTTGAGTGAAAGAAAAGATTTTTTTTTTTTGCTTTCTTAGAAGTTCCTCAGAACCTAGTAGAAATTTCTTTCATCGAATAACAAAATGAGTGCATTTGCATATAGTTTGGTTTTTATTAATTTCTTTTTCGTCAAAACACCGTCAGTTCCATCTCCGCTTATCCCTTGACTTAAAGAACAACCCATTTAAAAACAAGCGCTAATTAAAATACACTAGAACTTTTTCATAATTGTTAGTTTAGGCACATCAACAAGTTTTAACATATTTTAGGGTCTTGGATTAGGCATGTGGAGAGAAAACTCTCTAAGGCCATTTTAAACTGTTAGACATAGGAGTTTGAATAGTGAGTGCAAATCCAATAGCGTTAGGAAGACCAGGAAAGCTCTGGATCTGGGAGTTAAGCATGAGGGTTTTTGAAGATAAGAAAGAGAGATACCCCCTCTCCTACTTGTCGGATCTTACCTCAAGACTGTTCCGCCTGGCTTCTGACACGAGTTGGTAACCTTAGTTTCTTCTCCTAGGGATCTAAATAGGTGGTTGCGGAGGGAAATCCGATGGCACCTGAGGTCGTTGTTGTATCACTCTCAACGGTACTACTGGAGGGCACCCTTGCGAAGATTGGGGGCTTGCACCGGTGCAGGCTATTGTTAGGAGGTCAGCGTAACTTCCTCTGTTACCTTCACTGGTAGGAATGGGCTGTTATTATCCCAAACTATCTTTGGAAGGCCCCTACTTCACTTTCTTGTATTTTGGTGTCCGGTCCTAATCACCCGGAGCGGAAATACTTGGAAGTTGTTTGACTGAGTGACTTCTTTTAGGGAGTTTATAGTTGAGTGCTATTTTCTCTTTGTATATAGTTGGATTTAGGTATTTTGTCTAGTCACTTGTTGGACTTTGTATCCTGAGTGAATGACTTGCCACTCTGCCGATCTTGAAAGGTTTTTGGTCGTTCTTTCGAAAGTTGTGGAGTTGCCTCCTCAAGGGCAAAGGTTTTGATTGTGTGCCTATCTTCCTTGAAAAGTCATTTCTACATTCCCGTAAGGGTAGGGTCTGCGAATCAGTTAGATATGGCCAATATTCCTGTGGAAACTAACCAAGGTACCCTTCCAAAAGGAGATCCTTGTGCTTTTCCTTTCTTTGGAAACATTGGTACTCCCTTGATGGCCACTTTGAATATTCCTGGGTTGAATGTTGGACTACCCATTTGGTTGTGGTCCACTCCGAATATTCCAAATGCTCTTGAAGCTTCTCAGTTGAATGCTTTATTTCAGGGACATCGCATGGATGTTAATAATTCATCTTCTTTCAAAGATAAATATGGGATTCCTTTTTCTCCTCCTTTTTGTAATAAGAAATCTAAAAAGAGGAGAAAGAGGAAGTCAAAGAAGAAGAATAATTCTATCCCTTCATTATCAACCTTTACAAGTCATATTGGAGATGAGCCTTCAGCCGCTGCAAGTTATGTTGGGGGCACAAGTCTAGTCACTGCAAGTCATACTAGCACTTCATCATCAACCTCTGCTAGTCATGTTATAGATGAGCCTTCAGCTGCTGCGAGTCATGCTGGGGGCACAAGTCTAGTCACTACAAGTCATACTAGCACTTCATCATCTACCTCTGCTAGTCATGTTGAAGATGAGTGTTCAGCTGCTGCAAGTCATGCTGGGGGCATAAATCTAGTCACTTCAAGTCATACTAGTAAAGAGTCAGGATCATCTGTAAGTCATGTTCAGGACTCCCAACAAACCACTGCTAGTCATGTTGGCGGAATGGAGGTTGATAAGAAACCTGGATGCAAAAGTTTTAAACCTAAGTTCCCTTGTAAGATATGCAAGGGAGACCATCTTACTCATTTATGCCCTGGTATTCCAGAGGTACAAAGGATATGGTCCGAGTCTGAAAGTACTTCTACTCCTAGATTTGATATGGTTTCTCATCAATCCCATCAACCATTGGTTAATAATGTGGTTAAGCCAGTGCAATCGCTGGCTGATTACACTCCTCTTTTGGGGGGTGAAGTGCCTAACAAAAAAGTCTGTTTGATTTCTAGCACAGAGTCTTCTGGTATAGGGGGCATTCTAGTTTCTTCGAACGTTCCCCCTCCAAGTTCTAGAAGTGCTTCATTTGCTTGGGATAGTCTTTTCAAGCCTCATCTTCCTTCCGCTGCACCTTTCCAAATAAAGGTCAGAGTTAATTCCACAAACATTTATCGATGTATGGTGGATGAAGTATCCTCTGCAAGTATTATATCCTCTTTGACTTGGAAAGATTTGGGTTCCCCAAAGTTGTGGACAACTCAGAGTCAATTGTTAGCCTATGATAGAATACCTGGTGAATCTATGGGTGTTCTTCCTTACTTGCCTATTACTTAGGTGGGAAGACTGTCTTAATCGATATGATGGTGGTTAATAGCCCTTTAGACTTTAATATGCTACTTGGGTTTGATTATGTCTATGCTATGAATGCAGTGGTGTCTTCACTCTTTCAAGTGATGTGCTTTCCTCATAACGGGAATATTGTCACTATTGATCAACTTGCATCTGATAATTACCACCCTAATTCGACTTTACTGCAGAATACCCCTTGGTTTGTTCCAAGTGTTCAAGTAGACTCTACCCCACCACGGGTCAATTATGTGGCATTGAATCCTCAATGTTCAATCGCTTCTGAGAAGGATCCTTTGACCTATTATTCTCCTTGTTGGAACTTTCTCCCGGCAGTTGACCTAGAGATTCTTCCTATGGGGACATGGGACCCCTTAATTCCCTCTTTTGATCCTTGTAGTTCTCATGGTTTTCTAGAACTTGATTTGCCTTCACAGGAGGAACTCTTTGAAGCCGTGAGTTTTGACTACCAAAGGAGCCCTTGGCCTGATCCCTGTAAGTGGTTTGTCCAGAAGAACTATTATACATAAGTCGCAAGGTTGTGTGGTTCCTTGTACCATATTGTATATATAAGGTACACATTTTCAAGTTTTGTATTCTATAACACAATATTTTATATGAAGTTTATATGTGGGATGTATTAACTTCTTGTCTAGTGTTCCTATTTATGTATACAGAACTTGGAAGATTTCTCCTTTGGAAATTTTTATGGTTGGTCAGTTCTGACTGGTATTGCTTCTCGAAACTAGCATATAGGTTAGGTTTTTCTGCCTGCATTGTGCACTTATTAGTTTCCTTTCCCATTTTGGCCTTAGGATCAACCCCACCAAGTTATGGTGCAGAACCTTCTCATTGCTTAGAAGTATCATGACTTGTGTGGTAGAGCCTACCTTATCATGGGTGCCCTAGTTAGTACCTTGTTGTTACTTGGCACTCATGATGATTTTTTGTGCCTAGGCTCGGGAGTCCTCTGTAGTCTCGCCATGACTTATGTGATGAAGACTCATTCCTCTTTACTTTTTCGCTTTGTTCTGGCCTTATGCCTTGGAGGCTCCTTTGTGTTGAGTTGTACGAATGCATTGCATTTTGACCATTTGCACTTTTTGGCCTTGAGCCAACTTCACTTGGACTCGTGTTTAAGCCCACTTTCGACTATGACGACTGTAAAATCAAACTTGCATTCCCTTGAATTCGGCAACTTAACACACCTTGACCCGTGGAAGGAACACACCTTTGAGTGTCTTTGACCAGTTTTCACCTCACTGCATTGAGCATAAGATTGTTCCAATCCCAAGAACTAGATCATCTGTTTCACCGACACTCGTTCTTTCCACTTTACTATAGCATTCTTTTATTCTTTTTCCAGATTAAAGAAAAAGACAAAAAAAATTATATATTCTAAAAAAGAGCGGGAACAGGACAATATTTCCATTTAGTGTTGGCAGCTAGAGTTAGTTGTGTCACCCTTGAACAAAGCGCTCAAAACAAAGTCTCCTCCGTTTGGGTGGGATTTAGTTTGACTTAGGTACGCCTTAACCTTGTTATTGAGTAAGTTCTCCCCAAATTGGTTATCTCTTCCAATCATATGGAGGGTTCGTTCGTGCCTCCTGCATGATGAACTTATACAGAGTCATCATATGCTGCCACATAGTCACATTGAGTCATGTTTTTGTTCAAGTGCAGTTAGCTTGAGTCGACCTCTCTACGGTGTCTCTTGACTCATTTTTCAGTTGGCTATCCCTGGTTGTTAGTATCTTGTCTATAATCACATTAGTTATATTGGTCCTTTACTCGTGCCGGTTTGAGAAGGTCTCCATTGACTTCTTGCTGGCGGGTCTTTTCCTTATCGATGACGACATCTTGCTCTAAGGACAGGCCTAGAGCTGCACCCTGGCCCTATTTTCATTATTGATAGGTCACCTTGTGCTCAACCTCAATCAGTATCATGGGTCTTTGACTGAGTGGTTTCCATTGTGTTCGACATCAGCTTACATTATCACACATTAGGATTCGTGCAATACCTTGGTTTCCATTTGATCCTATTGGTGGATACCTCGCCTCTATGTCAGTTTTCATTATTGGTTGGTTTAGAGGGTTTCTGTCATGCGCTAGCCACATCTTGTGTACGCCGGAAACATGCTTCGGTTGGGTTTCTACATCTTTCTCATCTGATTCCTTCCACATTATTGGCCTACAGGTTACACTCGTGCTAGATTGATGAAGGACGCCTTAATGTCTTCCTTCTAGCGGATCTTTCCCTATCAAATACAACTCATTGCTCCGGGGCAAACATCTAGAGTCCATTTGGTAGTACCTTGGGGTTTGCAGTCATTAGTGGCAGATCCTTTGCTATCGACAGTGGGAAACCATCATTGTCTCCTCATTGATAGATTCTTATAGGTGTTCGACTCCAGCTCATTTATTCACACTTGTTAGATTGTACTAGGTACCTTGACGCTCATTATCATTATTGGTGAGTGGTCTTGCGTTTGTTAAACGATATACATCAATGACCGGTAATCAAAAGATTACTCACATGGTCAACTTCAGATCATTTATTCCCATGGTGTAGAAATGTACCATGGTGGTCGATGAAGACCTCAGGTTGCATCAACAGTCATTGGTTCACTTGACAGTTGCTCCTATTGCTGCTAGTTGATACCACTCTATCTTATATGTTGTAGTCATTCATGGTGACATTCTATATGTTGGCACCTGAGTTTGCAGTGTAGTACCATCTTACTCCATCATGTTCATTTGGTATTTTTGGTATCAATCTTTGATATCAGTGATCCGCTTCATATTTTAGCATCATTGACATTCTTATATGTGATATTCCGACATGTACTTGTTTGATCATGATTAGATGATCCATTATGTATTTTCCAGTCTTTTATACTTGTCTACTTAGTGGATCCGCTTGTACTTGATATGCAGACATTCTTTACTTTCTCTGAGAATGAGTATGCTCGTCTCAAACAGTGTTTCTTTCTGATCTCGTTTTGTGGCTTGGTAGGCTGAACTCTGGTGAATTCCTTCTTAGTTTTGATAGGTTTCCTTTCCATGCACTTACTTAATACATTTCGGCCATCATGTACCCCTTCAAACCTGATATATTATGGGGCATCTGTTATAGCTCCAAATATCACTGTTGATGTTTGTGATGCTGCACTCATGGCCTAGGGCAACCCCTCCTTCCAAACCTAGTCCAAATACTTAAAAAACAGTGTTTTACTCCCTATGCGCGACATTTACCTGAGCTAAACGCGTGTGTATGCGGGTATGTGTATACCCAACCCGCGTTTATGTCTTAAAACACTTAAAAAAATTACATCTCTTTAATTTCAGGCGGAGATCACAGGTTTTAACTGTTGATTACCTATTAGTGCCCGTGGCCCAACTGTTCCCACAAATTCCCAACTAAAAAACTACTTTGGGAGAAGTATAAAAAGGCTTCAATGGGAAGGCCTAAGGGAGGAGAGGGGAGAGAGGAGAGAAGAGAGAGAAAAATCACTTTGTTGAGATTATCCTTGACCAGGTCTAAAGATCCTTTTGCTTCCAGCACTTCCCCCATTATAGGAAACCCTTGTTTCCTTGAGTTATGATGTCTTTCCATTAGTTGAGATATCTTGGAGTGAGTCATGGAAGGAGTTTGTTGAAGGCTTGAGATTGGATGAATCCGGAGGATAGTTCCGCTTAGAGCCTATGAAAGGAAGACTAAGGTGAAATCATTCCTTACTGTATTTTAGTTATCTATAATAAAAGAAACACTTGTCTTGTTCCTGATATTAATCTTCTTCATGCTTATGATATCAATGTTATGATTTACATATGAGTAGTTGTTTCAATTGTATAACTAACTACCTTTCAATATGCTATGAAGTTGATTTTCTTATGATGCTTGGTCCATGTACTGTTATGTTTTCTTGATTTGATTGCATTGCAGGTTGAAGGTTCGAAAGGAACTCCGAGAGGGTTTGGACCCTGGCTATATCTACCCAAACGAAGGACCCCGAGTGCACCTCTCTTCGCGTAGTTAGTTTATATTAGTATCATGGCTATGTGGAATGATTGCTTTTCTTTATAGATAACCCCAGCTCTGCTAGGGTATTGACCCAAGACCCTAGGAGACCTTTGTCCCTAACAAAATCCCTGGTAGATTTTAGAGAAATTAGACTGGAAAAACCCACCGGAAAAACTTCCAAAAAATCTCACTAAAGAAAACTCATAAATAGAAATTCAAATTTTAAAAATTATAAAATTTATTTTTGATTTTCAAAATATATAGTTTAATAAATTAAGCATCACGAGCTGAACTGCGCTGCGCTGCTGCAACCCTAGCCGCGCCGCTTGAAGCGACTCTCCTTCACGCGTCCTCCCCCATGGAGCCTGGAGGTGGCCCTGCGGCCCCTCCTCCCTTACCTCCGGAGCTCGAAGCATTCAAAAATCTGGTTGCTGCTGTAGCAAAACGCCAGCCAACAGGCCCGCAGCAAAAGTTTGTTAAAAACCTGGACAGTATCCCCAAGGTGACCCTGCCAGTGGAGGAAACCTGTAAATCAGCGCTGAATCTCGCAGAAAGAGGCCTCATTGGCCAGTTTACCGGACTGTGGCCATTCTCGAAAGTAGTCGAAGAATGGGTTAGAAGAAATTGGTTACCTCTGGTTAACGAAGGAATAAAGAGTTACTTCATAGGCAAAGGGTTCTTTGTCTTCTTGTTTGAAAATGCAGAGGACAGAAGCCTGATCTTTAGAAATGGGCCATACTTCATGGGCCCTCAAGGCCTCTACTTGAACAAATGGACCCCAGATTTCGACCCAACACAAGATGTGCCCAAGGCTGTTCCTGTCTGGGTGCGCCTCCCACATCTTCCCCTTCATTGCTGGAGCCAAAACTCACTGCAATCCATTGGCAATGCACTAAGAAGGTTCATAGATCAGGCCCCAAGGAAGGATCAATTCTCCTGCGCTCGGATTTGCGTGGAGGTTGATCTGGAAATAGGATTACCTGAAGCAATTCAGCTAACGGTGGCAGACTGGACATATATCCAAGAGCTCGACTATGAACAACTGCCTTTCAAGTGCCGATACTGTCATGAGTATGGGCACTTTGCAAGATACTGCAAAAAGAGAAATGAGGAGACAACAGAGAAGGAAAGGGGAGAACAATGGAAACAGGAAAAGAAACCAACAAGCAACAGACAGAGCAACAAAAATAAGGCCAAAAAGATAGAGAATAAAGCAGGTAATGGAAATACAAGCAATCAAAACATCGGGAGCAGAGACACAACCAACAATGAAGGGGACAAAAACCCCTTTGAAATTCTCACGCCGCCTTCAGATCCTCCAGAGGCAGAGAAAGAAGATCCACCTCAGCTGGAGAATAACGACACCATAGACCCAGGTAATAACTCAATCCCTACCCCAAGCAATATTTCCTCCCCTACCTACGCTGATATTATCAAACAAAAGAAGAAAACCACAGAGAATATGGGCTCATCAGATGATGAAACATTTGAAAGGACAGCAAAAAAGGTTGGACGAAGAACAAACAGGGAAAATAGAGAAGAGGAGTCAGAAAGAAAAAAAACCCTCGGCAGTCAAGCCACCATAGAAATGACACTTGGGAGGAATACCAGGCCTAGGGCCCCCAAAGGAGGAGGGCCTACCCCTATAAGTGGTAAATGATGTAGCTGATCTCTTGGAACTGCAGGGGTTTGGGGAATCCCACAAAAGCAGAAGCCATAAAAGATCTTTTGAAAATGGAACCCATAGACATCCTCATGCTCCAAGAAACAAAAGTAGAAGGGGAGATCCTTCTAAGTACCTGTAACACCAAATGGAAATTTGACTCCGGAAAGGTTGTGAGTGCAAGAGGCACGGCTGGAGGAATAGGAACATTCTGGGCAAAAAATTCCTTCTCCCTAGAAAGATCATTCGAGACCCAGCATTGGATATATACAGAACTACGACATATAAGCAAGCAATCGCAGCATAGCCTTGTTTAATATGTATGTTCCTATTCACTACGAGGAAAAGAGAGAATGCTGGAAGACTCTATCAGAGTTTTTATATCACAACAATCCCAGGAACATAATTATAGGAGGCGACCTGAACATAATTCTTGATCCTAAAGAGAAAAGAGGAGGGACTTACTTAAGAGACCCTTTTCTAACCACAGTGGAGAACATAATATTACAAAGGGAATTAGTAGACTTCAAGCCAATTAAAGGAAAATACACATGGACCAATAACAGAACAGGAGAAAATCATATTACAGCAAGGTTGGATAGATTTCTCGTCAGCGGCTCTATAATGATGGGAAAAAGAATAGTCATAAATAAGATCCTTCCAAAGCTCAGTTCGGATCACAAACCTGTCCTCCTCTGCCTGAAAGAAGAAGAGGATCTTGGACCCCTCCCCTTTCGCTTCAGTCCTCTCTGGGCGGAAAGGGAAGGATTCATGGAAACAGTCTAAGCAGCTTGGAGCACATAAGTCATAGGCTCCCCAAGCTATGTTTGGGAGAAAAAAATAAAAAATACAAATAAGGCTCTTAAAGAGTGGATAAAGAAACCTATGAAAACTCCCACCAGTAAGAGGAAAGAGGCTGTCACACAGCTGGAAGAAATTCAGTTTGATTTGGAAGAGAAAGACATCCATTCCATGGACTTAGACCAAGAAAAAATTGCACAAAGGAAAACATATTGTTCTTTTAGAAGCGAGGAAGAGTACTGGCGTCTAAAGTATCGCAGCCTGTGGCTTAAAGCTGGGGATAGAAATACCGCATACTTCTATAAATAGTTTAGGGCTAGACTCTGCCGAAACCATATAGCAGAAATCATCTTACCTAATGGACAGGTTTGTAAAGGATTCGCCCAAATCAAGGAAGCTGCTGTAAATCACTTCCAAAATCTACTTACAGCAGAAAAGGAGGGGAGTGAGGAAGACACACTAGAGTTCCTCACTAACATTCCAAAGCTAATAAGTACGGAGGATAATGAAAACCTCATGAGTTCAGTAACGAAAGAAGAATTATCCAACATTGTGTGGTCTATGGAGCCTGACAAAGCGCCAGGACCAGATGGTTTTAAAATCCATTTCTATAGAATGTGCTGGACATTAGTCAAACCAGACCTCCTCAGAATGATACGTGGATTCATGAGAAAGGCAAGGATAGGGGGCGGAATCAACTCAACCTTTCTTTCCTTAATTCCTAAGGAGATAAATCCAAGATCTTTTGACAGGTACAGGCCGATATCTCTATGAAATGCGTCCTACAAGATTGTGTCCAAACTTCTGGCGAGCAGAATCAAGCCTCTCTTGCAAAAGCTCATTTCTCCAGCTCAGGGGGGATTTGTGAAAGGAAGACACATTCTGGACAATGTTATCCAAGTCCAAGAAGCTTTTCACTCGAGCCATTCGCGCAAAGAACAAGGTATGCTTATAAAACTGGACATGTGTAATGCTTTTGATAGAGTTAAATGCTCCTTTTTGTACAGGGTCCTTACAGCCTTCGGTTTCAATCAAGAGTTTATAAATCTAATCAAAGCATGTCTAGAAAAGATCTGGATAGCCCCTATGATAAATGGCAGACCAACAGATTTCTTCTTAGCCACCAGGGGATTGAGGCAGGGCTTCCCTTTGTCTCCATTTCTTTACATACTGATGGCAGACTCTCTGAGTAGAAAATTAACTTTGGAAAAACAAAATGGTAACCTCCCTGGAATCAGGATTGTGAAGGAAATCGAACCAATGAACCATGCGCTGTTTGTTGATGACTCACTGTTGCTTGGGGGCGCATCTCTACGAATTGCGAACTCCTTCAAGATCATCCTCAAAAAGTTCTGCAACATATCTGGAGCGTTAATCAGTGAAAGGAAAAGTGTTGTCTATGGATGGAACACAGATCAGCAGACAATCAACAGAATTGCTAGCGACCTAGGCTTCAATGGGTACACATATTGGGACAAATTCAAATACTTGGGTCTTCCAATAACAAAGGGATCCAACAGGAATCAACTGTGGGAAGAGGTGATCTCCAAATTTAAGAAAAAGATCGCAGGATGGGGGGGTTATTGGCTTACCACAGGAGGTAAAATCACGCTCATTAGAGCTGTACTCTAGGCACTACCCACGTACCAGGCCTCCTTAATGCTAGCTCCAAAGCAAATCTCAGATCAGATCTCCAGTCTTATGCGAAATTTCCTATGGAATGGAGGCAGAGGAAATGACAATAGATTTCATCTGATAAATTGGGAAACAACGAAAAGACCTATGGAGGAAGGAGGACTCCAAATACGAGATCCTCTTCTAGCAAATATAGTGCTAGGATGCAAATTACTGTGGCAGTTGCTCGATGAGCCTAGTCACCCTGTCAGCCTGATATTAAAATACAAATATTTCAAACATCTGTCAATCAGAACCTTCATTCTGGAGAAAGCCCCTAAAGGAACGCAAGCCTGGAAGTTATGCAGCAAAGGTATTGAATTCTTCAAAACCCACCTGTTCAAAATTCATGGGAACGGCAAGAACACTCTGTTATGGAAAGACAGAGTCATGGGACACCCTCCCCTCAAAGAAAATAGTGAAATTACAGAGATAAGAGTATGGTTACGGTCAAAAGGAATCCGTAAGATCGAAGACATTGTTGGATGGGATAACAGAGGAGAGTGGCAATGCTAGAATTTCCCCAAGGCACCAGCGCAACTCGCCACACAGCTACACGCCCTTAAAAAGGCGATTTCAGACTTCGCTCCAGTCCATAGAGATGAAGAAGACTCTCGGGGATGGGGAAAGACGGGTGTGTACACAGCAAGGCAAGGATATCTACAAATGCAAAGCAAAAAGAACTCGCCTCATCCGAAGAAGTATGGAAGCAGGTATGGGACAGTTTTAGCATTCCCAAGATCAACCTTTTCTTTTGGACTCTGTTCCATAACAAGATCTTGACAGGAGAAAACCTGTGCAAGAGAAACATAGCAGGCCCCCACCGATGTGTTCTATGCAAAAATGCTCAGGAAACCACAAATCACTTGTTTATTAATTGTGAGTATGCCAAGAAGGTCTGGAATATTTTTCTAATAGGAATAAATGTGAGATCCTCAGCTCAATGTACGATTGCAGAAATGTTCACCTCTTGGAAAGCCAGCTACCCACATAATATTGCTGGCAAATCTCCACGGTACAAGATATGGATCGCTGCTCCAAAATACCTATGCTGGAAGCTCTGGCTTGCCCGGAACGAAATTATCTTCAACCAAAATGAAATAGCAGCAGAAAAAGTGGCAGAACAGGCAAAGAAACTCCTTCTTGAAACCCTGAACTATTCTTCAGTCAAAGATGACAATTCCCTTCGAACAGAGGAAAAGGCCTGGCTGGACGGTTTCTCATTCATTACCAGACCTTCAGCAATCACTCGACCAACCCACAAGGAAAGATGGCAGGTCCGAGAACCCGAGGATAGATTTCAGCAGTGGTGGAAATCCCAGGGCAAGTGCACTATCTTCTTTGACGGCGCTTTAAAAGGCAATCCAGGCACTTCAGGAGCAGGAGGGGTAATTTATTATCTGAGTGGAGAAAAAGAAGATTTCAGTTGGGGATTAGGAACGAAAACCAACAACCAGGCAGAAGTTCTTGGTCTCTTAAAAGCCTGCCAATTAGCCAGGAAAGAAAGCCAAAGAGAAATCATCATTTTTGGGGACTCAGAACTGCTGATAAAGGCATTAAGAAGCAAGGAATGGTTAAATGATCCTCTGTTAAATAAACAACTCTCAAGAGTGAACAGAATTATGAAGGATTTCTCCTCGGTGCAAACATTTCATATCCTCAGAGATTTAAACAAGGAGGCAGACAGATTGGCAAACACAGGCTGCACTCAGCAAAGTGGAATGATCAGCATAAACGCAGGAGCTTTGAAATTGGCAATCATCCCTTAATTGGGAGAGGTGCTCATGTAAATCCATGAATTGTAATTCGGTTGATTAGGCTTTGCCCAACCTGGAATTCTCAATAAAACACAACCGTTTTAGTTTAATAAATAATAATAATATATATATATATATATATATATATATTATATATATATATATATATATATATAATATATATATATATATATATATATATATATATATATAGTTTAATATTTATTTTTTTCAAAACTTTAATGAACTTTATAAAATCTATTTAGAAATTTCAAAACTAATTGAGAGTGAAGCCTTTTTTACTAAAATAAAAAAACAATATATCGTGCTTTCAGCAGGTATAATAAATTAGTGAAACTATATATAATTTATAGATATTGATATCAATTTATAACACATCAAAACATTTATTACATTATATTCAAATTGCTAAAATTAGTTTAGATTTCTTGACTCTAATCTACTAAAATATAATGTTTAAAATCACTTTACATTTTTGAACCCTGAATCTACTAAACAATGAAAAAGGATCAAACCTCTTGATAAATTCCCCATTAAGATAAATTTAGGATGGTTATATATATATATTTCTTTAATATTGGCAAAACAATAGGTTGTCAAAATTTGGAGTTCAAAAACGACCAATAACTATTTTACCTTAATTTTATTTTAATTAGTTATTTTATTTTAGTTTAGTTTTCATCTAGTCAAAATGTTTACCTAACATAATAGGTGAGGACATTACAACATCTCTTATTTTTATTTTTTAATTTATTTTACTTTACTTTTATTTTTATTTATTTGATCGAGTCAAAATGTTTACATAACATTATAGGACAAGACATTACAACATATCTTCCATACTCGGTTGGAGAGCGCCTTTTGCACAAAATCATAAGAATTAACTAAATTTAATCTTAACTGCAAATCTACCAAGGGATCTCTTTTCACTCTAAAAGAGGTTTGCATTTCAAGAGGTTTGATCCCTCTCGACACTTAGTAGATCCAGAGTTAAGATGGATCTAGGCTAGTTTAATTTCATCCTCTAAATAGGTTATATTCCACATGAATACCATGGGTTCACAAAAACTTGGAGCTCAAAAATCATGAGTAACTTGACCAAGTCAAATTTACCTTATTATTTTTGTTTAAAGCTATTTTTATTTTAACATATGGTTATTATTATTTTTATTTTATTTTCATTGAGTAAAAATGTTTACATGACATTATATTATGTTACATTACAACATCTCTACCATATATGGTTGGAGAGTGGCTCTCGACACAATAATTTTATTTATTATTATTATTATTATTATTGATAAAAAGAATTAATATATAAGTTAAATAGATATAAATTTAAAAAAATGTAACAAGTTTCTTAACCACAGAGATTCACCCCCACTTTATTATGGAGATTCTTAATCTATAAAGAGGTTTTGTTACAATACAATGGGGCAATACCATGGGTTATCAATACCACATACCCAAAAAATAATAACTCATTTCATATGACACTTGTTTATATGACATTTTTCCTTTAAAATTAATTAACCTTAGATCTAAACCTCTTTTTTTAGTGCAAAACTTGAGGAAAAGTTTGCATCTTGGGAGATTTGATCCCTCTTGGCACTTGATAGATCTAAGGTTTAGATGGATCTAGGTTGGTAGTTTATTATACTATTAATATTATAATTGGTTGAGGAAATTTATACTTGATAGGATATGAAACTATAACATAATATTTTATTTTATTTATTTATTTTTTATTTTTTTTAACATCACCGGTTGCTATATTATATTTCAAAAAAAGTGGAGAAGGTTGTTCTCCTGAGATACATAGTGAGTTGCCATGAGATGCGAGGAGTGTAGGAGTTACAGTTACAAAATCCTCCTTGCTCCTGCCTTCTAGGCTTTGAGGTAAAAGTTAAATAGAAATAAATCCTTACAAACTGAAACACTAGGAAACAACATTTACAAAACATCTTCAATCTATGATTATATGACTGATTTGCCTCACTGTCGAATGTTCAGGCTTATCCTCTTCATCGCCTTGCTTGATACTTGAAGAGCTTGTTGGCAAGGCGTTTTTCTTTTCCATCATGTATTTTAGTATCTCTATGGATTCCTCAGCATGAGCACATCTGTTGGAGAGTTGTCTGAACTGCTCATGTAATGATGAAATCCTGTGCAGGAATAGATTTATGTCAGGTTCGTATTTTTCTTTTATAAGCCTGCTTTGGTTTTCAATCTTTGCCTCCATGATCACCTGCTGACTATCCATCTTGCTGTCCAAAATCCTTTGCTGGGCTCTTAACTGTTCTAGCTCTGCTTGGAGGTCAACACAGTGAAGGCAATCTTCACTTCTCACCATAGGTGGGTGCTGTACTTGAGAGCAAAGGATGGGATTGAAGTGCTGCTTTTGATAGAGCGGGCAGGGGTTGCTGCTGAAAATCAGGTTCACGATAAGCTCCAAAGACTTTAGAGAGCGGTGGGAGACTTGATAAAGAAGAGCAAACCAAAAAAAGGGCTTGTAATGCTGCTCTTGAATGCACGCACTGGAGATGCTGCTGGGAGACAGGGTCACTATCTGATCCAGTTCCAGAAAGTGATGAGTAGCCTCAGACAAAGGAAGGAGGGGCTGCAAAGAGCTCAAAAGCAAGTAAGCAGACCGAGAAAGCAGAAATGCGAAGCAGGGAATTAAAGGGATGTGGAAAGGGATAAGAGTAGGGGCATATAAAGAAATTGGAAGGGAGATCGCAGAGCATGAGGGGAGAACCAAGAAGGGACATAGAGAATCGAGGGGACGATTCAGAGGAGCAGGGGAGGGATGGCTGGGAGGAAGAAGGACAGCCGATCTACTGACGAGAGGTGAGAAAATAATAATTTCAAGAGGATGCCAGATCCCTATGCAGATCTTAGTCACAAGGAGGATAAGACCGATCTTTGACCAAACCATCATATCAGGTATGCTGAGGATTTTATTGGTGACAGAAAGAGTCATCATCATGGTAAATATTGAAAAGATTCCACGCCGTTGCAGACAAGGCAGCCCAATGGCCTGGCACAAGCTTTGTTGGCTTGATTGTCAGCATTTTTGTTGAGAGAATGCTGAATATGATAATAGCGCAAGTCTTTTATGGAGTGTCCTAAAATTTGACACCATCTGATAATGTGCTGAAGAAGAGCATTGGATAGATCTCTATTTTGAACCATTTCACTGATGACAATCGCCGAGTCTCCCAATATCATGACTGTGTCTATACCAAAATTTCTAAGTTGTATAGGACCTTGGTAAAGGGCCAAGGCTTCTGCTCTGTTATTGGAAGTGTGGCCAAGACCCCACTGATAAGATAAAATTATATCCCCATTAGCATTAAATATAACTCCTCCCGCCCCTGCAACCCCGGGATTCGACTTTGAGGCCTCATTGAAGAAAAGATAATGCATATTGTTGTTTTTAATCCAGACTGTGAACTCTTCTTCCTTTAGCCTAATCTTCCAGTTAGGGGCAACATTGTTGTTTTTGTTACTAGCAGCGCTGCCCATTTGATTGCTAGTGTTTTTGTCTAACAGGTATCCAATAAAGCTTCGTTCTTCTATGCTGAGCTCAGTGACGTTTATGCTTCTCTGATTCTTAACTAAGATGGTTTCGAGGGCAAGACTCCTTGCCTTGTTGCAAAGACTTCTAGCAGTCGAATCCTTGTCCTTAAAAACCTTCCGATTTCATGCCAGCCAAATGTTCCAGAGCATATTGTAGGGAAGAATATCCCAGACTCTCTTCACTGTGTTATTCTTCCTGTGCTGCAAGGGATAGTTTTTTTTCCATTTGTAAAGAATTTCTCCTATGGTGTTTTGGGTGCTCCATGGGATTTGATTGTTATGAGATAAGTTTCTCCAACAATTGATGGCAAAAGGACAATCAATAAAGAGATGATGCATTGATTCTTCAGCAGCTAGGCAGTTAGGGTAGCGAGAGGGACCATTGATTCCCCTCTTTTGTAAATTTTATGTCTTGAGGATTTTACTTTTGAGAAGGGTCCAAAGAAAAAAGTTGATTTTTGGAATTGCCTCGGATTTCCAAACCACCTTCCAGTGATTCCAGTTTGGCATGGGATAGCTAATGTTGAAAATGTATTGGTGAGCAGCTTGGATGGTGTAAATGGATCCAGATGGATCCCAACGAAACCCATCAAGATCGTTCTTTTTAACATGTGCTATACTATGCAAATGGGATTGAAGGGTAGATAGGCTTGCATTAAGGCCAATGGGTATGGTTGGGAAGGACCAACCAGACCAAAGAAGGGTGTGAGAATCCCACTGGGAGATCTGGTCCAGGAAATGTATGCTTTTTCTTTCAAAGAAAGAAAGGATAGGGTTGACTCCACCTTGTTTGTTTATTGGCCACTGACCCATGATTCTGTCAGCTCCAATGTTGATGCTTGCAACTCCCATGGGGATTTTTTAAGTATTTTGAGCGATTAAAGGAATTGCTCTCTTGCATAATCGCCAAATTTTGGAGGAATCTCTATTGGGGATATCTCGATCAAGAAGCTACTGTCTAGGAAAATTTAGATATTTAATTTCCAGAACCTTTTTCCACTAGGCAGGGAGTCCAGTAATTAGTCTCCAAACAATTTTGCCTCCAAAGGCTAAATTGAGAAATTTGGGAGATCTAATTCCAAGACCTCCTCGGTCTTGGGACTGGATAACCTGCTTCCAATTAATAAAGTTGAATTTCTTTTTATCGTTCTTTCCCCCTTGCCACAGGAATTGGCGGAGGATGACTTCCATTTTGTAGTGGAAGGAGGCCGGAGCTTGTAGAAGAGAAAAATGATATAGGGGGAGGGAAGATATACCTGACTTAAGAAGAATGAGGCGACTGGCTGGGTTGAGCCAAATGGAGCCCCACTGCTGCACTTTTCTTTTCATTTTGTCAATTATAGTGTCCTAGACTTCTGCCCTCAAAGGACCAGCACTTACAGGCATGCCCAAGTAAGAGAAATGGGTCCAATCATACTTGCATGTGACTCCAAAAATGTTGGCAATATTGTATAGCACCTGTGCTGCTGTGTTCCAGCCATATATACAACTTTTCAACTAATTTACCACTCCACCAGAATAACTCATGTAATGGATGCCCCTCCAATCAACTGGGTGTCATCGGCAAATTGTGAATGGTTTATATTCTTGACCCCGTTCCCAAATTTTATTCCTGTGATTAGGCCAACCCTCCGATTGAAATCCAACGCCCTACTAAAGGATTCAGCCATTAAAATAAAGAGATAAGGTGAAAGAGGGCAACCTTGTCTTAGGCCTTGGGAGGATTTGAAAGTTTCTCCTGGTCTGCCATTTACGAGAGGGGAGATCCAGGGCCTGGAAATGAAAGATCTAATGAGATTGAGAAAGCCTTCATCAAATCCCATCTTCTTCAAAGCAGCCAAGAGGAAGGAGCGTCTTACTCTGTCAAATGAGTTGGTCAAATCAAGCTTGAGAATAAACCCTTTCTTGTTTCTGGATTGACTCGAGTGAATGGCTTCATGCACAAGAAGAATGGAGTCAGTTATTTGTCTGTTGGCCAAGAATCCCCCTTGATTTTCAGAAATGAGAGAAGGAAGCAGTGACTTTAGGCGAGTTGTGATAACTTTTGTCAGGATTTTATAGGAGGAGTTACAAAGTGATATGGGCGTGAAACGAGCAAAGGAAGAGGGCCGGTTTTCTTTGGGGATGAGTACTAGATGAGTGGCATTGGTGTATCCCCCTATTTTACCCTTTCGTTGGATCCAATTGAACATTTTTGTCAAGTACTTTTTTATAATTCCACAGAATGCTCGATAAAAGAAAATAGGAAAGCCATCTGGGCCTGGGGCTTTATCAGGTTGAAGAGTCCAAATCGATCTCCTTATTTCCTCCTCATCGATATCCTTATTTAAGCTATCATTCATTTCCTTACTTATCCTTGTTGGAAGGTGCTGCAATAGATCTGTGTAATCCTCTTCTTCTTTTGTTTCAGTTAGAAGATCTCGATAGTGATCTATAGCAACTCTTCGAATGGCCTCCTGAGTGCTTTGTCTATTACCTTCAGCATCTAGGATGGAGCTTACATTATTCCTTCTCTTTCTGGCTATAGTTTGTTTGTGAAAAAAAGCTAAGTTCTTGTCTCCCCCTTGCAACCAAAGTTGCCTCGATTTGAGCCTCCATTTTAATTCCTCTTCTCTATTAACTCGGTACAACTATAAGTAGAGGTCATTTTCCTGCTGTTTGTTCTCTTGGGAAAGGCCATTTTCCTCTATTGCTCTTTGAATACTATCCAGATTATTCTTAATCTCTTTTTTAACCTTCTCTGGTTCTTGATACCTGGTTTTAGCCCATTTTTTTATGCCTTGTTTTGTTTTTCGTAATTTGGTTTCCGAGATGAAACTGGGAGACCCCTCCACATGCTGGATCCAAGAACTGTAGACAATTCCTGCAACTGCTAGTATATCATTCTAGAGGGAACTATATCTGAAGGGAATGGGCCCAAGGGGGCTGTGATTTTCCAGTGTGAGTGTTATTGGGTAATGGTCGGAGGCAGAGCACGTTAGAATGTTGGCATATCCGACAGAGAAAGCAAGAAGAAGCGATACATTAATTAGAATTCTGTCCAACCGCTCCATGACGTTACCTGCACCCATCCTGCGGTTATTCCATGTGTATCTACGATTTTTTGGAGGAACGTCCATAAGATCATGATCCTGCATGATATTTTCCAAATATGTTCTATATGGATCAGGTGTAAAACTGCCTCTTCTTTTCTCATTGGCGTGGAGAATTAGATTGAAGTCACCTCCCAAAATAATATTAAAGTTTTATTCTACATCTATACTGTCTTTTAGATCATGCCAACAGATCTCCTTGTCTCTGAAGTGATTCGGCACATAGATATTGTAGATGATATGATTTGCTGATCTACTTTATTTTCCAAGGTTGTTTTGATCCAATGTTGATTTACTGTTTCTAAAATACAATTCCATATGCTTTGGTTCCAAATTGTTGCTACTCCTCCTGAAGCTCCTCTTGCCTCACTGATGCTGCCTTTATACTATCTCTGCTGCTCAATAACTTTGCTCATTTCCTTGTGGCCTTGTTTTGTTTATTGTAACAAAATAATTCATGGTTTCTCAGAGAGGATAAGATCCCTTAGGGCTGCTACCTTAGAGGGGTGCCCAAGTCCACTGATGTTTCAAGACAAGATTTTCATCATTGGATATGCAAAGTACGGGGAGATGCTCACCCCCCCTTGGTCCTTATTGGCTGCTTCTTTGTCATGCTGCCCCAAATGTAAGTTTCTATGGGTGCCTGTGTTCCCATTGCTATGTCTTTTTGTGCGCTCTCATCCCGATACTGCTTGGCAGATTTCCTGCCCGGGCCAGGTTTCTTGAAGGATTCACTAGAGCCCTTGTGATCTTTGGAGGAGCTCCTAATAATTCTGTTGAGGGGAGGATCAAGAAGAGGCTGAGAGGAGATGATAAGGGGCAAGGAAGATTTGATGGTGTCTTCGTGTTGGATTTCAGGGAGAGGGGGCTCCTGGAGATGGGGAGGGGGAGAACTGAGAAGGGGTTGGATGAGGGAAGGGTCTAAGGATGGGAGAGGGGAGGAGGCTTAGATGGTGCAAGGGAGGAAGGGGTTGGATGAGTTGTAGTGGAGGCCGAAGGGCCTGCATCAAGGCGAGTTTTTGCTGAAGAGATCGATTTCTTTTTTTCTACCATTTCCCATTGTTCTTCTTGTGGACCATTTTCTACATCAATAAGCTTAGTACATCTATTGGCAAAGTGGCCGTATTCATGACATACCTTACACTTAAATGGGATCTGCTTGTAATCCAGCTGCTGAATATGGCTCTAGTCGTCCACTTTGAGCTTGATGGCTTCCGGGAGGCCTTTGCCAAGGTCCACTTCAACATAGATCCGTGCACAGGCTTGCATATTTTCTTTTGGTTCACTGCGATCAATATATTTACCGGCTGCATTCTCGATGGTGTGAACTGATTCATCTCCCCAACAATGGAGAGGGAGGTGAGGGAGCCGGACCCAGACTGGTACAACACTGGGAACATCCAGCTCTGGATCGAAGTCTGGGTTCCATTTATTGAGGTATAGGCCCCTTGAGTCCATGAAATAAGGCCCGTTTCTAAAAATTAAATCCTTATCTTCTTTGGTTTCAAAGTGAAAGGTGAAGTACCCTTTCCCACAGAATCTGATGGAGATTTTCCCTTGTATTTTGTTAGACCAATTCCTTTCAACCCATCTTTGAACAATTTTTGGAGAAGGCCAGAGGCCTATGAATTGACCTATAAGTCCTTTTTCTGCCAGGGACAGAGCATCCATGCATGGAAGAACTGGAGGCAGGCTGACTTCTTGAAGAACATCCAGCTTTTTGACGAATTTCGAAACTGCTGTCAGGGGTGCTGTAGGGGCAATGATTTAATCAAGGTTGAGAAATCCTGTTGAGGATCGATCCCCTCTAGTGGAGCTTTCGGAGGGGCCATGAAGGGAGGCCGAAGGCCCAAACTCCTGCGCAGTGGAAACCTAGGTCAGTCGCGCGCATCAGCAGCTCGTATGTCTACTTCCATCTCTACATCGTCTGAATTAGAACATAATATTATTACTATTTAATATTAATATAGTTAATAATTATTTGCAAGAATTTGTGTAGAGATAGATCTTAGTGATGGTCTTTTGGATAAAATTTGTGTAGATTGGCTAGATGACCCTCTTATCCAGTCTTTGGACTATGAGAACACTACCTTTCGTTGCAGATATTGTTAAGAGGTAGGGTATTTGCAAATTAATTGCACCTCTTTCCCATCATCAAGGCTTCCAAAAAGACATCAAAAAGTTTGACAAGCCCCTCAAGTGGCTTGAAAAAACCCTTTTCCTTCAGACACTCCAAAAGCATAACCATCAACAACCAATCAATCCTTTTTGAAGGCACCCTCTTCAGGTACCCAATTCCAGCAACCTCCTGCTGCCACTCAACCTCTATTAAAAGATCTCAACCCAAAGCATTCCCAACAATCTGTTAAATAATCTCGGTCTCTGTCACAATAAAAAAGACAACAAGCCACATCTTCCTCACCAGAGGTAAAACCATTGAATATGGAATTGTCCTTAGAGCAGCTCCATGTTGGGAAAAAGAGGCTTCATGAGTCTGAATTGAGTCTAACAATTCAGACAGTGAAAAAGAAGCACTTACCATCGTAGTCAGAGAACCAGAAGATAACACAACAGATAGTCTGACCATTGTGGTTAACACATCATCATCTAGCAACTCCACAAGTTGGATAGATGTTTGTAAGAAAAAAGGAAAAAAGAAATGTATTATATCCACTCAGTGATCACAACTTGAGCATGTATCAGTTCCTCAATTTGTCTGTATTAGGATACTCTCAGTGAGAGATCTACCTTGTATTTCAATAAATTGTTTAGATAAAATTACTTGCTTACCAAAAAAACTATGGTTAATAATTAATATTTAATATAAATACAAATATAAATAATGTTAATATGATAGTTTCCTCAAGTATTTGCTTTAAAACCCTAAAATTGAAATTGTTTGGAAAAATAGAAAAGAAATAGCAAATCATTTCTCTACGAAACCAATTAGTTAATGGCTCTAAAAATTATAAGATTAAGATTATCATACGTGCTCATCAACTACCCTTCATTATTCTTCTATACAATGGCAAAAACATTTGTAATTTTGTAGATATTCTTGAATCATTTGAATATAAGAATATGAGTTAAAGCTATTAAATAGAATTTCATGTTTTAATGTTTTAAACTAGAAATTGATTCCATGTTGACATGATTATGAATAACTCAACAACATATGGTTGTGAGGTAGCAGATATTTTAATATAAATGATAGAAACAATGTAAAAATAAGAAAGGAACAAATTACAATTGCACGACATGAACAAGTCACGAAGAATCCCTTGTATAATTTTGATATTGAAATTGTTTAAATGTAGGACAATGGAAAAAAACTGTAAAAAATTTGTATATGTTATGGAATAGTTTGAATATATGAAGATGTTTCAGAATCATTTGAATATTCGAATACAAGTTAAAGCTATTAAAGGAATCTATTAAATCCAATGGAGCTAATAAATGGAATTCGACACTTGAATGTTTTAAACTAGAAATTGATTCCAATAAGTGTTTGCATGGTTTATTGACAAAATTTTATATCTAACCCTAAATGATCTAAAAATTAAAAAAATTAAGCACTTCCATTCATTTTTGTGATGTTGTTAATATTGGAGATACATAATTGATCTTTCTTCTTTCCTAGACTTCATACACAAGGGATTTATCATCACAATGTTTTTATATACTATTATCTGCATTGCTCTAAGCTAACAGAGTTCTAAGACAATGTTGAGGCAAATATATGGTTAAAATGCTTTGATATAATGAAATAAATCTTTAAATGCCTTAACATTGGGGTCAGTTTGCCAAAAGCAATGATAAAAAAAGATGTTCATTATGCACTCTAAGCAATGCATTAAGCGATTTTAGCATGGTACCTCCAAAAAACAGATAAATTGCAACATTGTTTCATAAATTATACTATAGGTATACAATTTTCTTACAATTTATTAAGTTATTAAACTCAAAACCACAAATCTTATCACATTTAGTTAAAAAGGAAAAAACAAAATTACCGAAAACATTATGTTGGCTCATCCTAAGATTCCAAGGCGTTCAGTTTCCAAAGTAAAATTAATTGATTTCCACTCTGTAAATCTAGGATTAAAAAAAATGTGATATAAAGACTCTTATGATATAGGTAGTATATTTGTAAAGAAAAATAGAGTACGGAGAAACTGTGAGATAAACAACTTCTTCTTTAAATATTTTTGTCCTGTTTTGAATTGAATTTATTTCTATGCTACAAAATTTTTCAAAATAATGACCACGCGAAAAACATTACTCACAAATCTATGAACATTTCCAAATAACAATTGTGGCACTTTCCTTCCATCAAAGCCATCCTTCGCAGCTAGTAAAAGCTATAAATGTATATATAATCATATTTATCCCAATGAGGTATGAACAAAAGTTTTCAAATTTTGTTACATTTAAAATTACAATATGATTTCTAAGTATTTTTTTAATCTATCTTCCTACAAACAATTTTGCAAGCATCAAAATGGATCTATTAAATTCGATGGAGCTATTAAATGGAATTCAATGCTTAAATGTTTTAATTGGCAATTGATTCTAGTAAGTGTTTGCATGGTTTATTGACAAAATTTCATATCTAAAGTGAGCAAAAATAAATCATCAAAGGTTTGCACTTACCTCATTTTGTTTTCCTGTGTGTAGTATTGAGGTCATGCAATTGCTCTTCACCTCCTCCTGCTCCCACTTATTCGTGTTCCCGAACAAATTTTACCACTGAGTGATTGAGAGATTGATCGTATGGCTTATATTTATTTATACATTTACTTTTACTTTTGATGTTGAAGCTCACATTTTTTTCTTTTTAAATAGAGTTGATATTTAAAAATGTTGACATACAAATTTTCTTACATTACACCTAATGCCTACACATCTCCCCCATATTGGGTTATAGAGCGCCTCTCGGCAATAATGAATTTAAATAAATGGACAAAAAAGACATAATTACTTTGGAAATAAATTTGAGCATTCTATTTGTGTATACTACCAATAATATTCTAAAATTATAGAGATTAAATTCTTACCATCCACTTAATAATTAATGATAATTAAATTAAAATTATGGAAGTCCAAATTCAAAATAAAAATGTCTATCAACAAAATTAAATTTTATTTCATTTCTATATAAAATAAATAAAATAAAACTGGTCAATTAAGATTATCCAATCTATATCTATTTTTAATATAAAATTGTGTTATTTCCAAAAAGTTCTTTATTTTTTAATAGGTTAACCTAAAATCTTCATTTTACTATGAAATATGTTTAATTTCGCTTTAGAATTAGTTTACTCTTTATGGAGTTTAATTTATAGTTGTTGATGTCCTATCATTTTCTTAAAATAAAAAATATGAAAGAGATTACGAATGTTTTTTATTTTTTATTTTATTTAATAGCTAATACATATATTATTAGAATTATATTTTTAATGATTTGATGTCGACCATAAAACATTAATTTATTTTATTTTATTATTTATTTTGATTTTTTTATTTTTTTATTTTTATTTTGACCTTATCATTATTTAATATTTTCTTAAATGGGTACTTTTAATATTTTATTAATTTCCTTAACGACTATTTTCAATATTTCAATATTCTCCTTAATAGCTAGTGAGTCATCACCTTTTATTAAAAGCTCTATAGCACTCATATGCAATCATAAAAATTCTTTGGTACTTGATGATGGGTGGGGTCCACTCGAAACATTGGACAAGAAAAAAAAAATTCTACACAATTTAATCGAGAAGATTCACTCAATATGAACAATTATGGAAATCTACACTCCATCATAAGAATAAAATTTTCCATTCGTTGTTATCATATAGATAGTTGTTTTTTATCATTGACATGTTATAAATACTAGATCACATTTCCCAAGCTTTCTTTATGACCTATGTTTATCTATGTGTTGTTTTATTAGATAGTGCATTTTCAATGTTTTATTTGAAAAATGAAGTATTTACTTGATCTTTTGGTTTTCTTCAAGATAAATTTTCACTTTTGGAACCTTGACATTATTCAATGCAAGGTCTTTAAACCTTGGTTATTATATACAAATTTAAAATGCATCATCTTGGTTGATGTATGTTATATTGAAATATACCACCATTCCATTGGGTGTAACCATTTGACACATCCACTGCATTTATTAATAGCAAAACAACAAATATAAAGATATGTATTTGAGTGTTTATTAATAATATTTCATAACCATATGTTTGTAGATGATAAATAATATTTGTATTTAAGGATATTCCATTTTATTTACAAAATAACAAAATTTCTTCCAAAATTTGCTACAAAGTTTTGCATCTCTATCACTAATTATAGTTTTAAGAAACCATGCAATTTATAAACAATTGCGAAACTTGTTTAAGATTTGTGTTATAAGTTGAAAATAATTAATATTATATTGTATTAATGGAGAAATGGTTACATGGATGTAACATAACTCCTTAAGTTAGGATTAGTTCCTAGGTTGTAGGAGTTTGTTGTCACCTCCCTATTCTTTTGAGATGTATTTATTGTCTCATCTTTGATTAATTGAACATGAGAGTATATGCTCCAGTTTGTGCAGCCTCCAGGTGTAGCTTGCTCACCTGTGAGCTACTAGTTAATTCAATTCTTCCTTTTCTTTCCAGTTTTTCTAACATGGTATCAGAGCTCAGATCTGGTGAGCCTGATTTACCTGTAGAGCCTTATTGGCTACATTAGAGCCCTAGTGGCTATAGTTCCTTCACGACTACAGTGCCCCTGTGGCAATAGAGGAGCCTCAATGCTCACATTTTCAGAGTTTAGGTGGTCGGGCGTGACATACCTTACTCACAGGAGAAATTTATCTTTCTAATAAGTCTCATCATATCTCCAGCTGAGCACAAAGCGATCATAGTGTTTTTCAGCCTAACAGAAGCGATGATCATCACGGATATGGAGGTCAAACCCACGATGATGTGACCTTTACTTAGAGCGAATTTCTTCATTGCCCCCAAAAGTCGCGATTTTTCAAGTAGAAAGGGTGATGATATGTTTTTATGGTTCTAAGCTTGATATTTTGCCAGTTTGGTGGTGGATCTGAGTTGCAGACACAAAGATCATGGTAGATTGGTGGCAGATCAGACATATCTGTGATCATTTCAAAGGATTTGGTATGTTGTGAGATTGTTTTTTTTTTTTTTGTAGCTTGTAATTGTTAACTTGGTTAGAATCGAATGAAGATCGAGGGATTTGGAATCTGATCAGTGGAAAATGAACATTTTCACAGAAGCTTATCTCAACGAGACTAACAAACTCGATGGGACTAATTATACCAATTGGAAATTCAAGATACATACGTTGCTTGAGGGATCGGGCGCTTGGTAGATCGTCAGCGGCGATGAGCAGAAGCCGACCATTTCGGCAGGTGGTACGACAACACTAGTACCAAAGTGGGATAAAAGGGAGAATAAGGCGAAAGTATTATTAAAGATGTCTGTTAAAGTCAATATTATCCCACATATCAGAGACTGTAAATCGTATAGTGAGATATGGACTACACTCAAGAACCTTTACGAGACGCTGAACACCAATTCATCTTGTTGCTCAAAGGCAAGTTGTTTTCCATGAGGATGGAGGAGAATGAATCTGTCATTGGATTCATTGCATAGGTCAAGGACCTAATGGACAGATTGGGTGACATCGGGGAGAAGGTGTCTAATTCCGATCTTGTCACGATTACATTAAATGGGATGACGGATGAATACTAGATGTTCATCACAGGATTGTCTGCAAGGGAGAAAGCCCCTGTATTTGAATAGCTAATAGGAATCCTGATACAAGAAGAAGAGTGGCGACAAAATTTGAGACCACAGAGTGTCGATCTTGCTCGAATGGTAAAGAAGAAGCCATGCAAATGGAAACAACCACGAGGAGAAAAAGGCAACGACGTTTTTCAGAAGAGACCATTTAGAGGTATGTCTCTAAGTAACAATGGTAACAAATTTGACATTAAATGTTTTTATTGTGGGAAAATTGGTCATTTAGCTATGTTTTTCTTTAAGAAACAGGAATATAAGGCTATAAATAAACAAAGAAAGCACACAAGGAACTCTGCCGATGAAGGTCACAATCGTGATCTTTGATTATTCGTAGCTGATTTTTCTCTTTCAGATCTTGAGGAAGATGAATCCGAAATATGGTTCGTAGATTCAGGCGTGTCATCACATATGACAAGTAATAGGCATTGGTTCGAATATTTTGAAGAAACTACTTGTGGAGCTAACATATATCTAGGTGATGAAAGAGGTTATCAGATCAAAGGGTACGATGATATTCTGGTGGCGTTGCCTGATGGTAATATCATATATATTAAAAATGTGATTATGTACCTGAGATCAAGAAGAACCCGATCTTTGTTTTAATAATGGTAGATCAAGACTTGCAAGTCGAGATCTTCAGATCATACTGTGTCATAAAGGAAAACAAGAAGGAACCAGTTGCATCGGGAGTGCGTTATGAAACCAGCTCACAAAAAGATAGAAAAGATAGATCAACGCCTTAGAAATAAGCCTCTTCGAGGGGGCAACCTCCTTTACATTACACAAATGAACAATTCTTAGATGCTTCAAATGACAAAACCTCCTTTCTATATATAGAATTCTAATGGGTCACAATATAACCAAAGCCGACCTAACAATAATAATATAAAGGCACAAAAATAACAATAGTGGGATTCTATGGGGCACAATAATAATATATGGGGACAATAAGGGCACAACAATAACAATAAGGGATACAATGACAATAGTAATGGGGGAATCACTAGTATTATAGGGACTTAACATGCCCCTCTCCTTCAAAAAAGTGTTGTCCTCAACGCTTGAGTAGTTCTGGATGCTTCTGTATAAAATTCTCATCCTCCCATGTGGAATATTCAACGAGTAAGTTCTTCCACTTGATGAGATACACTGAAATTGATAGATTTCGTAGCTGTCGAGTTTTTGTTTCTTTGACGGCTTCAGGTTCCAATATGATTTTTCCTTCCTCATCAAGTTCTGGCAATATTGTTTGAACTGGAAGCTTGTCACCTATAACTTTCTTTAAGCATGAAACATGGAAAACTGGGTGCACTCGGGAAGCTGCAAGAAGCTCCAATTTGTATGCCATAGTACCCATCTTTTGCAACACCTTGTATGGACCATAATACTTTGGTGATAATTTATTATCCTTCTTAGCTTGCTTGAGGGACATTTGTTTGTATGGTTGTAGCCCTAGGAATACCCAATCACCTACATCAAAACTTCTTTCACTGCGATGTTGATCTGCTTGCTGTTTCATTCTATTCTGCGCCAAGGTGAGGTTATCCTTTAAGAGTTGGAGAACTTGTTGCTGATGTTCAATGTGATCTTCCACTGCTTGAACCTTATAATTTTCTCTTAAATATGATGTGATGGATGGTTGATGATATCCATAAAGTGCCATAAATGGGGTCATTTTTGTTGCAGTATAGAAGGAAGTGTTATACCTCCATTCAGTCAGAGGCAACCATTTGACCCATTTTGTTTGTTTATCAGATACAAAGAAATGAAGATATACTTCCAAACATTTGTTTACTATCTTAGTTTTCCCATCAGATTGAGGATGATAAGATGAGCTATGAGCTAACTGAGTACCAAGACAAGAAAATAATTATGTCCAAAAATTTACAGTGAAAATGGGATCTCTGTCGCTTACAATAATCTTTGGGTTTCCATGTAGCTTTTGAATTGTTTCCATAAATGCAGTAGAAACTGTACTCACTTTA